>JAKTUB010000521.1:0-13059 GCA_030556465.1 Metschnikowia picachoensis | reverse complement strand
TCTTTCAGGTGCGTTCTGTAGATGAAGAGCGCATAATGCACTAAACATCGCTGTTTTTTTGAATAGACGCACGAACATGACAATATTTTCTAGTCTTTGATTAGCAAACGCTTCATCATTCATTAAAATGTTCAGATACGTGCACATTATTTTGAACGATTTGATATAAATACAGTGATAGGTTCAGAAATCCAAATTTGCATCTCTTATTCGCAACAACCAAGTCACTACCAGTGAAACTACAATTTTGCTGCTGCAAATATATTCACCGATGGGTAATCACAATTTGTACTGAACAGTGCTTTTTTCAGACCAATAGCAAGGTGGAAGCTTGTACATGACGATTAAGATAAGTCTTTTCAATAGCTCTGAATCATTAAGCGCGAATTTTGGCGGTTTGACGTACCGTTTCTGCTTTGGACGAAAACTAAATCCAACCGCTGTGCATAATAGAAACCTGCACAGTACAATAACATTGGGTTTTCAGGGTAACTGCATGTTTTCTCGGAACTTGACCGAAGTTTGCATTGCTTGTTGGCGGGCTGCGATGTTTGGCCAAATTCACGTTCAGGGTTTGCGCTTATCATGGGTCAGATATTGTTCGCGCCTAACTAGTGATTTAGGCTAGAAGTTGATGAATCTGTCGCCTGAACAACGTCTCGACGTTCACTGGATCTGATAGATTGCATAGTCAACCCAAATTATTAAAATGCCATTTCCTGAAAGCCATTTTTATCAGAAACCTCGTCACCAAGGCTTTTTGTGAAACTTGCGGGCGATTTATATGTCGGGTGCTTTGTCCTCAGGTAGAGAAGTAGGTGGCGTTTACTCCTGAGAGATTGGAAAGCAGCCCTCGATTTCAAGACGATTCCGGAGGTACTCAATCTGAAATCGAAAGGTGCTCTTGCATCTGACACTTTGTTCTGAGATTCACCAACAGCAACACAATAATTTCTACCAAGCCGTGGTGTGACGACTAATGTCTTGCTGATTTGCATATCAAAACACTGTTCCAAACGAAAAAATGCATTACTAGTAGATTCAAGACATTATTTTCAGTTGCCCGGTTTTTAGGGCCCGTATTCGGCGATCATAGCTTGAAAAGCGGAGCTCGCTGCGAGTCAAGACACGTCTTCGGGGCCGCACACCCGCTTCAAATCTATTCTTGCTTCAAGCCGCATCAACCGCGGATGTTTTGGGTCCTGCGCGATGCTGCCAGACTTAAAATGCCTGATTAGTCATCTCCACTAAATGCGTCATAAATTCCTCAATTAAAAGCGAGACTTCTGGTCGAAACCCTCACAACTGGAATACTAGGCTTCAACCCGCTCATTCACTTATAAAATATTGTCTCTCT
The DNA here is from genome assembly GCA_030556465.1 of Metschnikowia picachoensis. NCBI lineage: Eukaryota > Fungi > Ascomycota > Pichiomycetes > Serinales > Metschnikowiaceae > Metschnikowia > Metschnikowia picachoensis. Next base: position 11,702 of record JAKTUB010000521.1, on the reverse strand, counting down.
AGGTTCCCTAGCCATACGTTTTATTTGAATCATATACCCCTCAACCACACCAGAGGTAGATGAGGCTAAACGCACAATACACCAAAGGCATCAGAAACTTCTCACATCCTTTACGGCTGATCTCCCCAAAACAATCAGACTTGGCCAATTTTAATGCTGACTCGATCGCTTTCATCTCGAGAACTGTACAGGTCCGAGAATTTTGTTCCTCGTGCTCTAGATGAAGAGTCCGAGCTTCAACACACATATTCTCGCCTGTCTCTGCGGCTCACTAGACACACCACCCACTTTTCAGAAATCAGTAGAATAATTCTGGGAATACGAGATGATCGAGGCCTTGACGCCGAACAGTATGCGTCTTATCAAAGTAATATGGAGCCCGAGGCAAATTTGGTGCGGCAGCTCAATTCCGCCGGCCCAGACGGAATTTCCGAAGACGAAAATAAAGAGTTGCCAAAAGACGGGGACGAAAAAGACAGCGTGGAAAGTGAGAAAGATCACCCGCTCGATGGACCTTTTGCATTCTGGCAGGCATTTTTGGTCATGCTTATGGTGTTCCTGACCTGGGGAACCAATGCCGCGTTTGGCATCTTTTTGAATTACTACTTGACATCGAATTCTTTCCCTGGAGCATCCAAATACGATTATGCCCTCATGGGTGGCATGGTTGTGTTTTTGGCCCAGTTTTTGGCCCCTTTCAGTACTCTTTCCGTTCGTGTTTTCGGACAAACACCAGTCCATATGATAGGAATATGCATCCAGACATTGGGGTACATGTTAGCCGCCGAAAGTACGCAATTCTGGCAGATATTCATATGTCAGGGTGTCTTGGTTGGAATTTCTTTCTCCTTGATTTTCATTCCCGGCACGCTCGTGATTCCAACGTGGTTTGACAAATCCAAGGCGTTGGCAATGGGTATCGCTGTCTCCGGAGCCGGTTTGGGTGGCTTAGTATACAGTTTGGTGCTCAATCGGATCATTCAACAAACAGGCGATCACAAATGGGCTTTGAGAACCGCGGGGCTCATGAATTTGGTGATTTCGCTTTTCGGCACTGTGTTTTTGCGCAACCGCAATAAGCAGAAGATCTTCTACAAGACTACACTCAAGTGGTCCTTTGTGAAAAGTACGTCACGGGTCGTCTTCAACTTCAAAATCTTTAATAATTACCCGTTGATAATTACCGGCTTGTGGTTCGGTGTCATCTTGCTTGGCTATGTCATCATCTTGTATTCTTTCGCCGCCGTGGCCACTTCTGTTGGTTTATCGCACACGCAAAGTTCAAACATTTTGGCGGTATTGAACGCGCTGCAAGTGGTGGGCCGACCCCTTCTAGGAAACGTTGGTGATTCGTTTGGCCGCAACAACACGGCGATTGCCATTTGTATATATGTTGGAATCCTCTCCACTGCTTTTTGGCTTAACGCGACTACATATGTGTCGATCATGGTGTTGGCTGCACTCATCGGCGGTGCCGTTGGCATTGGCAGTTTAATGTCGCAATCGCTAGCATACGATGTTCTCGTGTTTCATGGTATTCCTGAAAAAATTCCCGCTGCATGGGGCGGACTCAACATAATAGTGTCGCTTTTCTCACTTCCTGCGGAAGTTATTGCGCTCAAATTGCAGACTAACGCGGGCCCCAGATCATATCGACATGCACAAATATTCACAGGCTGCTGCTATTTCTTCGGTGCGCTTATGATGCTTGTTAATAGGGAATGGTTGATCAGACAGACATTATTGGCGAGACAAAAGCAGGCAAAGGAGCAGTTGATAGAAACATCTTTGCTTCCAAATAAGCAAGAGGATTTCGACGGGGAGTGTTTTGAGAGCAGGCCCAATCCCCCAGAACTGGAACATGTTCTTCAAGAGAGAGTCGACAGGTACAACCGACTTCTACAAAACAGCCCGGTGTACTTTTTTCTCCGCATGTTCTACCCAATCAGGGTATAGACCTAGAGATTATTTATAATATATTAACACTCGATAGATCGAAGACCTATTAGAAAGACGAGTGATTTCCCGACTAGTGATGAAGGTTTTTTTTTTAATTCTATTTTGTGAACGGGCTTAGAGCTCTATGAAAAACAAGTCAACTCTCCTTCTCAACTCTGAACCAGGCCGCAAGATATCTAAACAACTTTCTCTTGGTCTTGTCTGTTTCAAAACGTTGATGTGTTTCTTGGCTAGGGAACCAAGCTGCGACCTGAAATAAGCCAGCAATCGATCTGTGGCGTTTATTGAACGTCTTTAATAATTCAAATGCTTATCTGCGCGATACCATGACATGCACAAGAACCCACTTACATCATTCAAACGCATTACAACACAATGATTAATGACTTTATGAAAATATACAACGTATGAGCACCTTAACGGTTAGACTTGGCAACTCTCTCCAACTCGTCCTTCTTCTTGATGGCGTAAGAAGTAGAGGAACCCTTGGCGGCGTTGATCAACTCCTCGGCCAAGCACTCGGCAATGGTCTTGATGTTTCTGAACGAAGCCTCTCTGGCACCGATGGTCAACAAGGCAATGGCGGTGTTGACTCTTCTCAATGGAGAGACATCGACAGCCTGTCTTCTGACAGTACCGGAGGAACCGATTCTGGTGGAGTCCTCTCTGGCACCAGAGTTGACAACAGCATCGACAACAACCTGCAATGGGTTCTGCTCGGTGAGCACGTGGATGATCTCCAAAGCGTGCTTGACAATTCTCACGGCCTTCAACTTCTTACCGTTGTTCTTACCGTTCATCATCAAAGAGTTAGTCAATCTCTCAATGACAGGGCACTGAGCCTTTCTAAATCTCTTCGAGGCGTATCTACCGGCAGTGTGGGAGACGAACACAGGGGTTCTAATCTGGACGTAGTCCACCAAGGAAACGTCTTTCACCTCAACATCCTCAAAAGACCACTTGTTGAACAACTTGATCTCCTGCTGGGCGGCTTGCACGTCAGCTGGGATAGGAGTGGCCAACTCGACCAACTGCAATTCCTGCTGCACAACTGGCTCCTCAATTTGCTGTTGCTGTTCCTCGACGTCAGACATTTTGATAGTGTGGGAAAAAAGGGAAGGCTTCGGAAATTGGCTCTTAGAGTGTGCTTGACATGAGCGAAAATTTGCCAGTCGTCGCGGGTCTGTGTGCAGGTAACCGTGCTCAGATGTGAGCCCCCAGTGCGATTTGTATTGTAGAATTCAGCATGCTTACCGCATCGGGCTAGGGCTTGCGAAGAGCGTGCCCTTGCTCTGCGCACGTGACGTGATCTTTACTGATAAGGATGGCACAAATTCACCACCCTGACTGATATCGAGATCAAAAGAGTAGCTTGGGCTGAGTTTGGTGCATGAGATTCATTCTAAATGGTCCTGGCGCTTCTAATGGTGCGCTACGGCCTGTTTGTGTCCCATTTATCTACCAGATTCGATGAGCTCGCTACAATGTACCTAGAACTAGTTGTTTGCAACTGTAACGGCGATACTTATACCCAGCTTGAAAATGAATGATACGTAAGATAGTGTTTGGGAATCTCAGATGGTTTTTTGGGAATCATTCTGAAGCCCACTCCGTATGTGACTGTAGCCTAATCTACCGTGATAGAATGCAAAATGCTGGGGTACCTTCCGACCGGCATATAATATCTGAAAATTTTTATCTACGTTTTTACTGCTTCGCACCAATTAGGAAATGTATATTCTATACTAGCCTCCGCGTAAATATCAGCATGTTATGGAGCACGTTCAACGCATCATTAGAATCGAAGGTCACACCAATTAATGTGTTAGTGAAGCCTTACCGCGAATCACGAGGTAATTAAAAGACGTACTATGTATCTTTGGGACCGCGCCACGTAAACTTGACCTAAATCTGGCTCATAATATTCATACATATTGTAATTTCATTCTCGAAGCCTTCACACGGGTTTCGTGGGTTAGTGAGATCCAACTTCTGTTGAGTTCTAGTAGATTGGTCGCTCACAACCAACAATTGCCAAGAAAGAGTCATCTCTTGTGGCGTGTCAATTTTTTTTATGGGGTAGCATTCGTAGAGCCGGTCTCTATTTTAAAGTAGAGGTTGAACCTTAAAAATGCAAGTTATCTTACTGTATGTATCATAGATCAGCAAAAAAGGTGTCTGACTTTTCGAATGTCTATAGCGACTGAAGGGAGTCTAAGTCTAAAGTAACGCATAACGAATCTAATGCGGCGAAACATGTTGACCATTGTGGTCAGGGTTACACAACCACCGCGAGAATTCACCATCAAAAATCATCAAGGAAAAAAAAAGATGTTGTATGGTAGCTATTCGTATGTGCCATAGTAAGGGATGGTTTGCAAACCGGTAGTATGGCTTGCTTCGACTTTGGATTTGTGACATCAAATCGGTTTTGTGGCGCCAAATTCTTTTGGTGACGCCCACGCGCAATTTTTTAGGTCAACTCCCGATCTTTAGTCAGTCGTTTGACGAACTACCATGATGCTAACGGCTGGCACACAACTTCTATAACATACTCGAGTCAAAAACAGTAAGAACAAAACAGTAGTTTCAAAACAGACCAAGAAAAGAAAAATGTCTTTTGGACTCAAGTTTGCTTTTCACAACACGGATCCATTTCTGGTATCAATTTTCAACGTATGGAGGATGCGTGCGAAGCCTCTAGGTCACATCATGCGGCGCAGCTCATATCGATACTGGGTGAAACCGGTGACCGCACCGCCAAAAGAAAGCTTCAAAACAAAAGATACTAATGAAGCGTCATCATGATACATTTTAAAATTTGACCATGCAAGTAAAGAAAAGGCTTCGTGGAATTCCACATTTAGAATAAATTTGGACAAGCCTGTACGAAAAACTCCTCGTTCCGGCCAATGGCAGAAGTTCTGCCGCAGAACGTTGCATGTACCAAGAAAATCCCACCTCGAAAATTTCCTGCACACACCGACTCCACAACTGGTCATGTTTTCGGCCCGGTCGCCAAATGTGGCTATCACTCGTTACAGCACATTTATTGTTACAATTTACTAAGTAAACTATAGACATGTCTGGATACAATCCTCCTACCGGTCCTCCGCCAAGCTGGGACACCAAGAACGCCGGGGCACCTCATGGTGCTCTACCTACAGATGTCTCTAGAGGTTACGCACCCCCACAACAGCCCAGCTACCAGCAACAAGCATACCAGCAAGGATACAGCCAGGGCGGTTATGGCCAGGGCAGCTATCCTCAGGGTGGCCACCAACAAGGCCCTCCTCAGGGAGGTTACTATCAACAACAGCCACAACAGCCATACTATGTACAGCAACAGAAGCCCAGCAACAACAACAGCAATTGTTTGATGGGCTGTTTGGCCGCGATGTGTTTATGCTGCACTTTGGACGCGATTTTTTAACTTCAGACTTTGGAAACATGTGCATGCTTGTGGTTTTTAAGTAATGTTATACTAATACTTTTCACGATAACACGTGTAGCGTTCAGTCCACAGACTGCTGAAGTGTAGGATTCAAAGACATGGTTCTTATATTCAGGTCAACAGAAAACGAGAAGCTCCGTAGAATTCCATAATATAAGCAGGAACCAGCCGTTGAATGGGTGTCTCTTCTGGGCCCTCTGATCGGAATGTCTCACACACCTCAACAACCGCGAAAACTATACAAAACGTAGATAAATTTTTTGATGGATAGTAATTCACACTAAGCACCGCGCATCGGTATGAATCTTCTCTTTTGGGTTAATTTGGTGAGTTCCTAGTTCATTTAATTAGAAAACCCCAATCGTTGAAGGACTGCCTGAGCAATCTGCTCTTTTTGCGCAGACCACTGAAAAAAATATGTCTGGTTGCTCGACGCTGGAGTAACATGTCTGAGAGGCATTAGAGAATTTTTTTAGGATATATGATACTAGAAAGAAAGCTTTATTTAGGCACATACAGCAAAAATCTATATTTTCAAAACATTTTTTCTAAAGAAATAAATCGTATTAACAGGAAACCGAGGTTAGACGGTCAAAAATCTATATATCTATAGACAAAAGACCTGCATACGTCTGGTTAGTGGTGGAGACTGCCATCAGCACATTGCTAGGGTTGATACCATTACATATTTCGCGTTCTACATTGCAAAAAATTTAATGTAACTTATCCGGGCTGGAAGTCATACTAGGGTCGTAGACGGAGATCGTAAGACTGGGAGCTTTAATTCACTGAGGTGATTGATAAAGTGAGTTATAGGGAGCTTTAGTCTCACTGATGGTATTAAAAGATGACCTGTCATTAATTGTTGAGCGTCCTGCTAACACTTTCTATAACCAGCTACCGAGCCGAGGAATCAGCAATCACATGCTAGGCGGCTACCCCTCACGAGTTAGGTTGCCACTTCTTTTTGACGTGTGATCCTACATATGGCTCATGTAGCTCCTGCACTTAGCTCCGCCCAACAGTCACGTGAACCGAAGGTTTAGGTTGTTACACAACAAAAAACAACAAAGCCGGTGTAGTATAGTGGTGAGTACAGCTCGTTGTGGCCGAGCAGACCCAAGTTCGATTCCTGGCACCGGCATCTCTTTTTGTCATTTGAGGATCCGCTCACTTAACTTAATATGTATTTTTTGTTCTATTTAGATTCAATACAGCTTCACGTTGTTGTCGGCGTCAGTGACCTTGCACGCCTTTATTGTTATGAGTACCAACGCGTTATCGTCGCTAGTTACATAGTTCGAGGCTTGCACAACGTCCTTAAAACCACTGTTCAAGAGCAATGACCTATAGAGAGTGTAAGACTTGTCTGTCTTCTCCACAACCGCCGCTTCCCCATTCAACATTACGGAAACACTGTTTGTTTCTGCCTTGTTGATGTTGGTCAAAAGCTCATAAAGCGAGTTTCTACGGCCAGTTTCTGTCAGCTTCGAGGTGATCCAATCGTGCACAAGAAGCGACACACGCGGGTTGCTGGTCAAATTTTTGAATTTGGTAGTGTTCATTGGCGTTGAAATGATGATAAAGTGGCTGTTGCCCTGAGAATAGTAGGTGTAGTTCATGAGTGAGACATGTGGAACGTTATTGAGACACGTGCCGAGATGCACAAAATGCTTTGTTTTTAAAAGATTCACCACAGAATCGGGCAATTCACAAGACATGGCTGAAATATGAACAGAAGATTTGGTTTAAGTGAGTTTTGGCTGAAACTTGCTGAAACTTGCTCAAATAGTGAGTCGCGACTGATACAGGAGGTACGGGTGTCTTGTGGCCACCAGCGTCCTGAATTGCGCCAATGCACGCCGCACCCCGCTTTCGCGGGCCGTCGATAAGCTGATAAGATCTGAATGGGTCCAGTTTCCTCTTTCACATCAAGAAAATGAAACTTTTTGCAATCATTGCATTTGCAATTGCAAGTTCACAGGCAGCACTATTGCCGAGCGCAGGACTGCTCAACAATGAAAACAAGTTTTTTACTTCTAAACTCTCATCGAGTTTCGGCAGACTCGGCTCGTCCCAAAGTATTCTCACTGCTGGAGCACCGCTGTGTCCGGCGAATCTTCCTTTGACATGTACCAATTCCACCCCCATCCATAATTCATGCTGTTTTGAAAGTCCTGGCGGAATCATGCTCCAAACCCAATTTTGGGATTATTATCCGGCAATTGGGAGCAACGATTCGTTTACTTTGCACGGCTTGTGGCCCGATAATTGTGACGGCTCGTACGAGCAATTTTGCGACGGCAAATTGAACATCAAACGTGGTGATATTGAGAGGATTGTCAAAAATGAGTTCAAGGATGAAAATTTGTTGCAAAAAATAAAGAAAAACTGGAAGAATTTCAATGGTGACGACGAGCTGTTGTGGGTGCATGAGTTCAATAAGCACGCCACTTGTATCAAGACAATTCGACCTAAATGTTACGGACCCGAGTACAAAAAAGATGAAAACGTGTACGATTTTCTTCTGATTGCTGTGAATCTATACGAAAAATACCCCACTTTCGAGTTTTTGGCCGAAAAGGGAATTGTGCCTTCGCAAACGCAGACTTACACTTATGACGAGATAGCAGAGGCTCTCAGCTCGAAGTTCAAGGGCCACAATGTTTTTTTCAAGTGTAACCGCTATCAAGCATTACAAGAAGTGTGGTATTTCCATTACTTGCAGGGCCCATTGACCAGTGAGGAGTTTGTGCCGATTCTGGCCTTGGATCACTCTAATTGTCCAAAGACTGGTATTAAGTTCATTCCTAAAGGCGATTTCAGACCGCCCCCGGATCAGCCACCAAAAACTCCGAGTCAAAACGGAAACATTAAGCTTTCTGGTCACCAGGGCTGTCTTATTAGCAACGGCCAGTGGTACACGCAGGGCACATGTGCCAAATTCCAAGCTAAGGAACTGCAATTTGGAGGCGTGAACCTTATTAGCTCCAAGGGAGTGTGCGGAATCGACGAGACGGGTATTCTAAACTGCAATAGCCAAAACTTGGCGTCGAGGTTCCAATTCCAGGTTGACAAACAGTCGGGTGTTGTAAGCTATGGCGGCAAGTCAGATTGGTGTTTGCATGAAGAAGGTAAACACGGAAGTGGCAAGTTTGCTCAAGTGCCCATTAAATTGGCTGTGAAAGGATGTCAGAGTTTTGAGATCAATCTCGTTCATTAAACCCGACTACAGCCAGGTACAGATATCAAGAGCTATTAAAAGTAAGTTCAAGATTAGAGAGAAATTTAAAGCAGAAGTGAGCTATTGTAATGGGCATATTGCTCTGATTGTACTTCGTTTTGGTGTTACTGTACACACGTGACTACTTCGAAGGCTGCCTGAAAAGGCCAATATTAGAAGGACTTATTATGACAAGTTTGCCCAGCCATCCTTATGGTGATCACATAAGTATCTCACAGCCGTACAGAATGAGTGCTCGAGCATATAGTACACCTTGCGGCAGCCGTAATAATAAAGTAAAAGACATAGTATTTGTCTGGTTCATGTCCCATTTTAGTCGGTCATTATATAGATTAGTCAGATTCAGCGTTTCTTGCATTGTGTTGTTTGCCCATGAATAAAGATTAGAGCTCAGGAGGTTAGGAATGTGCGGAGAGTCGCAGTCACTAAAAAGAAGTAACGGTACATAATTTCACAGCTCATTTTTTTAATATAAGTGCATGATGGGTTCTGTTTCACATATATAACAAAAAGATGTAGTCTTGATTTTCATGAGAGTTATTGAAATCCATTTTGTGTGCCATATTTCACACTTTAATAAGTGAGTCCCACCGCGAAGCTAACATGTAAAACGCAGAGATACTGTCGAATTTTGAATAAAATGACAATATTGCCAACGCGGACGAGACTAAAACAATGGCAATGGTTGAACAGGGCGAACACTCACAACTAGCAAAGCACCGTAAATTTTTTTCATCTACACAAACTGAAACATTTCTCTATGAATACCAGTCTAATTGATGTATACTAATCGACTGTTTATGGATGCTGGTGGTCGCGCAGTTCACGCATCAGTAGCTCAAATCCCACCCGTCCATACAATCCCATTTACACCTAGAACAGACGAAAGCTTCAAACAAAACCATTCGAAAAATGTCATTTGCAGACGATTTCAAGGATGATTTCGGGCCCGTGAGACAGGCGTCGGCGGAAGATATTAGAAAAGAACAGGAACAGCGACTGGCCCGGTGGAAACAAGCCAAGAGCCAAGGTGCCGAGAATGAAACAAAGAGTAATCGAGTGGACCCGAGGCCAAACGATATCAAGTCCACAGAAAACAAGATGGGAATGCCAAAAGATGAGCCATCTATTGCCCCTCGAAAAAGGAAGCTATTTCTCGCAGGCAAAGAAGAACTCGTGAAATATCTAGAGGAGAAAAAACGCAGGAAAATGGAGAAAGGAAAGATGGAACCTAAGAAGGGGCCTGTCACAAAGCCAGTGAAGCGTAAATTGATGTTCAAGCCAGTCGATGAAGCATATCGCCAGAAAGTGCTCGCCGAGTTGGAAGCGAAAGAGAAAAAGCAAAGCGAGAAGGATTCAGACACACCAACGGCACCTTCAGAGCAGGTGATGAAACTAGAAAGCGATGCCCATTTGGAGATAGTGAGTATATCGTCTGACCTGGATCTAGACTTCGAGGATGCCTCACCCAATTTTCATGGGCAGACTATACTCGAGCCATGTTCACCCACACAATTGGCATCAGATGCAAAACCACAGGGTGAGCTAAGCAAAGAAGATTCTCCAGAAATTGAAGCCATCAACGACTTTGATGGACAGACCCGTGAAACAGTCAGTAGTGATAAAGAGGGCGACAACCTGAAGCAGGGACTCACATCAAAGAGTATCGACACTTTTAAGAATGACTTGGTCGCTGGTACCAAAGAAGTTGAAGTTTTTGATGCAAATAGCCTACCAACAGAAGCAGACGTGAAGACCATGAGAAGGGTAATTTTATCACAGGTCAATGGAAACACACCGTTACACATAAAGGAGTCTACTCTTTATGCCCCATATAAAGAAGTATACTCCATGTTCAGCCATACGATACATGATTCCGAAAGCCACACGGCAATCCTTACGGGTGCAGCTGGGTCAGGCAAAACCGAGATTGTTGAGCAGGCATTAAAGGAGTTACAAACAATGAATGCAGAAAAGTTTCTCACGATTCGACTTTCTGGATCACTTCATTTCACGGACCAACATGCTATACGAGAAATTGCAAGGCAACTTGATGTGAAACTAAGGGATTTCACTGAGAATTTGGGCGGGGATACGTACGAGCAAAGGGCTATCAACGAAACGTTCCAGAACATTTTGTCGACGCTTTTCAGGATTGAGGACCCTGCCGACTCAGTCAGCAAGAAGGAACTGCCAATCAGAGTCATTTTTGTCATTGACGAAATAGAGAAATTCGTTACAAGTCCGAAACAAACATTACTTTACAATTTGTTCGAATTGGCCCAAGCGTCAAAAGTGCCCATCTGCATTTTGGGTATCACGCCCAGGGTATCTCTTCGAGAGTCGCTTGAAAAACGTGTCAAGAGCCGGTTCAGCCTGCGCACGATATACACGAAGAAAGCTGAGAGCGTAGAGCTTTTCTGGAAAAATGCGAAACTATGCCTTACAGTGCCCGCCTCCAAGTTTAGTGAATTTGCCGACAAAAATTACCCAGAGAAATGGAATGAAACTATTGAGCATCTTTTTAGATCTGGTTCGGGCCTCACCAAAACAATCTACAAGACATACTACACGACGAGAAACTATCGTCAGGTCAACAACGAATGCGCGTTAGCTATAAGCAAAATTAACAAAAGTCACCCTTTTCCAGAATCAGCAAATTTCCAGACATATCAGAAATTGGCTGTGTGTGGAATTGAAGCAGTGATCGCTTCCCTATCTACGGCGGAGCTTCTAGTGGTGGTTGCAGCCGCGCGCTGGATAGCAAAAACTGATCCACCGCACGTGAACTTCAAATTGGCATACAATGAGTACATGGGTATGATGAAAGCTGTCAATACAGAGTCCACAACATTAAGCTCTAAAACGTCCTATATTGACAATATGAGCTTAATGGGCATCAAGGTGACAAGAACCGTATATCCGGCCAAGGTGCTCCAAGGTTGCTGGCGCGTAGTATACAGGACCGGGTTATTGTTTGATGCGATTTCAACAAGCAACGAGGTAAATGCCCGCAACAGTGGCAACATTTTCAAAGATGCAATG
>JAKTUB010000520.1:2396-13155 GCA_030556465.1 Metschnikowia picachoensis | reverse complement strand
GAATTACTTTAGTAATTAGTATTTGGTTTTTGTTACTAATACTAGTATTTGGAGATTGAAATACTAATCGTTAATACTAATACTTGTTACTAAGATCTTAGTAATTCCCATGATTGAGCTCTCAAATAGTGTGGTCAATTGGCTCAGGATTTCTTGGACAAAAGTGTCGTTCGAGATAATAGACATGCAATGACAATCATAACGTAGTAAAAGAGAAAAGAAAAAACTCGAGCGGTAGAAGCTCTTTCAATTCATTCTGTCTGCAAAAAAGTGTTGAACGCTGCCGAAAATTGAGGTTCAACCGAGTAAGTCCTTCAAGTCATAGCAGAAAGAACATGAATTCCTAGATTTGATTACGTGCTGAATATCATTAAATCTTCAATTCGATGCGCTAGGCTTGACTAGCTCTGATATCCTAGTGCAGCATACAAGTCTTTCTCCTGCAGAAAGCAGACTTTCGTTCAAGACAGTCTTCAAAAGTGAGACTTGACCTGAGCGGCTATCGATCTTTCCGCAAAACTGCTTGATTTGGGGCTCTTTTAGACGAAAAACTGCAGTATATGGCAGACCATTCAAGTACTCAAAATGTTCGACTTTGCTACAAGCTTACATGGCTGGCTCATATCAGTGGTGGCGTTGTCATCGCGAAGGGTAGTCTGGCGATCTCCTTTCCGCTTCTCGTATGTACAAAGAGAGTTATCCTTACAATAAATCCCTAGAGAGAAGATGCTTTCGTAAGTCCGGAGATGCAAGTATAGTAGAGTACGAGGGTGCCGACAACAATAGCAAACGCATGTGCTGTTTCATTTCCAGAAACCAGATTCAGGTTTAAGCAACGAGCAACACGGACGAAGTGCCCAATCACGTACTTTTGGCCGAAGTTAAAGAAAATTGAAGACTACCTTGTACAAGAGTTTACAGTCGGACCCTATTTCCCTTCTCATGCTTGCTTTGCAATGATAGTCGAGACTTGCTGAAAGTCGTGGTTCTCGTGAAATTCGAGGGCATTCAGCGGGAGTTCAGACGCTGACAAACGACAATGTGAGCACAACTGCGGAATCGCATAATGTAAATCTCGTAAGCACGATATTACATGCGTCACAAAAAAGATATATTCATAAAGGCCTTTTGAATATTCCTCGTTTGCAACCAAAAGCGCTGACAGCCACCTCGACCTAGCTAGTGATTGTACAACAACCATTCAGGACAGTGTTCGTGCTATTCGCTTCTCTATTTGAGAAACTCGTGGCAAATACTAAAAGTACTTCCTTGTTCTTATGACAGCTTTGTGTGTACTTTTTCCGAGGTATCGTGCCACACGGGGTCTACTTTAAAACTGTTAAGCAATCTCTAAATACTAAGTATTAATTACGAATTTTGCTTACTAGTAATTCGTATTTTGATTACTAGTAAACGGTTACTAACCGGAAATACTAGTATTAGTATTTGGCGCGGAAATACTAATTACTAATTACTGGGCAACACTGGGCCTGCTACAGGCATTATTCGTGTCTAGCGACTACGCCATATTCACCGTGCTCTCAATCTTATGCAGTCTCAAAGTTTGTAGTCATATTTATTATAAAAGCCCAGTTCCATGACCGCATGAATCTTGGCCGTCTTGTTTTTGTTTGTAGTATGAAATAAACAAAAAAAAGCTCTACATCACTTTGAACTCTGAATATGCTGGGGGGTTTCTGGTGAGTGTATTTTGCAGTCGCACAACGCCCGTTGAGTGCAGTAGCAACCCAATCAGAAGGCTTCATTCTGAACTTTCGAGCGATGTGCGGACGTGCCCGATTTTTTATTGCTTTCTTATCTTGGCGGTATTTGCCCTTATTGTGATATATAACCTGTAAAACTCAATAAACAGCCCTAACTCCAGGTGAAAGTGGTCGCATTTTTGAGACAATGGGTTACTACGGGAATTATGACGAGTTCGGCAACGGCCCAGAGGGCTCGGATGGATACTACGACAGCAGCGAAGATAACAACGGGTACTATAGCAGTGACAACGGCATGTCTGAAGATAGCTATGCCAACGGCTACAATAGCGAATACAACAACAACTATAGCTCTGATGAAGGCTATGGCAATAATGGGTACAACAACGACTATGACAGTGAGGGGTATGAGAGTTCCGAGGCCGGGAGCGAAGAGAGGTACGAGTGTCCCGTAGACATGCAGCAGTTCGGAGAACAAATCGAAACACACTTGGAAGACGTTCGTACACATCCTGATGGCCGGTTGCGGTTCCGGTTGCGGCTTCGGCTGCTCCGTAAGCAAATGGAGCGAGTATACACACGGTGTTCTGTGTTGTTCTGCGTGGATGTAGAGGCCTGGGAGCAGGACCACGATAAAGTTACCGAGATCGGGATTGCCATTTACGACCCACGTGACCAGGAGTTGTCGCTTTCCCCAAACATCAAGACTTTCCACATGGTGATCATTGAGAACGAGCATTTGCGCAACGGGAGATACGTGCCCGACCACTCAAAGGATTTCTGCGGCGGGAAACTGTGGCGGTTCACCGAAGACCAGGCCCTGTGGTTTTTGCAGTGCCTTGTAGACCATTACTTCGACCCTGACTATGAGATGCACTGCTCTTTGGTGGGCCATGATTTGAAGGGAGACTTGCAATGATTGGACCGTCTCGGCGTCAGGATCGCGCCAAACGTACGTAAGCTAGACACACAGACGGTGTTCGCATACACGCACGGACGTGATGGCGCCAGCTTGAAGAAGGCGCTTACCACGGTGAAACAGCCATATGCATATTTGCACAACGCAGGAAACGATGCCTACTATACAGTCATGTTGGCGTTGAAATTGTGTGACCCTGGCGTGCGTCAGTTGGTGGGCATTGATTACTGGACTAACGAGAATGACTCAAAGTCCGTCCCAACAGATGCGCTTTTGCAGAGCATGCTCAGATAAGTGTGCCGACTTTTGCGTTGGTGCTTGTATTGCCCATGGTTGCGCTTTACTGAGGATTTCTGTATGAGAACGGGGTACTGTCAGCTTTAGAGGCGGCCCTTCACTTTATACATCGATTCCCATGAGGCCAGATATCCCGGTCACGTTTTATGCAAAACAGGCTCACAGGAACTTCCGAGGCTGGCTCTAGTAACTTTTTACATTTGTTTGGAGGACTCTAGTTGCTGACTCTTCATGCCGTAAGCCTCACCCGATTCCGATATTTTAATACGGCATATCGAACCTGGTGCTGATACGCGAACGGCGTCGCATCGACATCCTTTTGTTTCCATTAAGTGGCTCAATGGAGAGCGGATCATGAACTTACTCGTTAAGTCACTGGAGGTTTCAGTGGGACTAGCTGAGGTGGTTGAAGCAGAAGTAGAACTAGCTGTAAGGAAGGAGAGACGCACAAATCGAATCGAAATGCGGGCATTGCGGGTTGGTTGTGTGACAACTTATCAACGCCAACCATCGCGGCGGTGCCGCACACTATATTTCTATATATATATATAACCCGGCCGCCCCGGAAAAGGGTGGAGGGTAGTCAGTTCTTCCCCGCTTAGGGCGCACTCATCACTCTCCCATATAGTTTTCTTATGTATACTTTTTCCAGTTTTAGCTCTCCTTCAATTCGTTACATCAAACTCGCCTCAAGTAATTCTGTCAGCTTCTGAGCGTCTGACTAACTAATTTTTATTGCGTAGATCATCTAGTAAAACCAGTCAGACGCTTAGAACCTGACATGGAGGTCGTACCCGAGCGGTTTTCGTTATATTTCATGCGTTAGCCGCCGGTTAGTATCGCAACTGACTGGACGTCGCCAAACGTTGAAAGAAGCCCCCATGGCCACTTATGTGGCACCCGTCTGTTGATTATTGGAACGGACCAGTCTCAAACCCGCCCTTGTCGCCTACGACCGAAGTGGAACGGTTATGACGCATTCCGACCCCTCCGATTTTGACTCGCTGAAACGCATCCTTTATTGGACAAGCAGTGAACTTTGTTTCCACTGCTGCATGTTCAGATCCTTTCTATTCTCCTTATGATTTTCCTGCCGCCATTGCATTGTCCTTGTGTCTGATTTGGTACCTTGAAGAGAATGTTTTTTTTTTTTTTTTTGTTGTTGTTGCTCAGACTCTATCTTAAGCTATTCCACGAGACTATTTCGTTCGGGATACCCGCTTAAAAGTCTCCCAGTTGATAAGGCCTGAAAGGGTGCTTCAGTTTGCTGAATTCAGAGCATTGGACAATCATAGCCAATCCCCGACCGCAGATTTTTAGAATTACTTGTTCTGCACGAGGCAGTCTTTTCATTCATTCACAGATGATTGTACTGTCACTTTGATTCCCTTAGACTCTTGGAAGGGAGGCCATTCGCTGCTATTTGTTCGGCCGTCTTTCGTTGCCACATCAACAGCTGGTCTAGTCTTTGTTCACGGGCCAATTCTGTTTGGCTCCCACAACACCTGTTATTTGGTGTGTGACACTTATTCTTTGTCTGATTAACATCGCACTTTAACCCGTTCACTCCCCTTTTGCGGCCGTCACGGGGGAGCACCACTAGCCCAATTGTGTCCAGAAGTTAGCCGATAATGACTTGTTGTCGTTGCTCAGGCTTCTCGATTTCTCGCAGAAGTACATTCACTTGGCCTAGTGGAAACTATGGGCTTGACAGATCTGCCATCTCTTTCTGCTATGCCTACCGACCAATAATTTGCTTCCCATATCGTGAAAAGGACTTCGGATGCCCTTGCTATAAGCACTCATTGCCCAACGTCGGCAGTTACTAGGCGACTCTCATGATGACAGCTTTCACGAGTCGCAATCAATGCCCGTTCAACCACTATGTTTTCAATAGGGGGAGATCGCTCTCTCCGTTCTCGACCCTTAGGTAAGTTTCATCTATTTTTCATGGATGGAAACTGGGGGAGATTTAAGGTGTTCCATTTAGGCAAGTACTGTATGCTTGCCAAGCAATGCACCTTCAATTGTTAGGGCCAGCGTGGCTGGCCACATAGGGCCAATGGAAAGGCAGACTACATTGTCTGCCTTGACTATATAAATGATGGCTTTCCCACCAAGTGGATTAGAGAGCCAGACTGGTTTTACTAGATGATTTACACAATAAACATTAGTTAGTCAGACTCTCAGAACCTGACAAATTCGCGCTCAATCTATTTTGCCAGGCTTATTCCTGACACTAGCCACGTTTATGATAGTAACTTATATATTGAATTCGTGAATCGACAGAGTGACCTGTGAGGGAGACCCAGCCCCGTTACCCGTTATATATTTGACCTCCTACGTAAAGGTTCCTGTAGCTAGACTTGAGTATTTCGTAATGCCCCATTGTCAAACATGTCATTCTCTTTTTTTTTTCCTTTTTTTAAAGAAAGAAATCGTATTAACAGGAAACCGCGGTTTAAGGGTCAAAATACTATATAATACATAGACAAAAAACCTGAAGACGTCTAGGAACACTGAGTAATGAAGCCCCCGACTTTCCCAATCCTTAGGTCTTCCTCCTTTTCCTAGCCGCTGTATACGTAGTGTCAACTTGTCCGTTTCTCTTCGTTCCAACGGTTATTTCAATTGTCTATCCAGAAGAGGCTGGAAACCGTGCCTCCTCTTGCCTCCCGGCGTCTGGATAAATAGACCTGGCGGACGGTGTCGACGTACCAATTAAGGTTGCGTAAATTTTCGTAGGTATTGTTCAATGGTGCCAACATCGAATTCAAATTCATTGATGCTTGTATGCTCAATTTATCCCAAAGGACTTTGGAATACCTACGCTCGGTGTATAGGTGATAAAGTAACTGTCTCGAATCAAGCGGGCTCCAACAAAGATGACACCATGTCATGCATTGGGACATGTGAGCCAAAGTTTGAATTTTGTAAGGCTTTAAAGTATTCTCAGAATATGCCACTGCCCCCATTGTTCTAAACGCAGGTAGCAGCTTGCACGTACCATACCAATTAGGAATGTTTACAGCATCACCTCAACACCCCGCGGAGTCCTGTCAGTGCATAAAGAAAGGCACATCTTGGCAGCGTCAAGACATTACATTTTCATTATGCATAGTACGACTCGACCCTCGCAGGGCCTCTTTCGTCAAACCTGGGCATAGACCAGATCTCAAGACCAAAACCCACAATCACGTGACCTAAAGCCTGGTATGGCCGACCGACCTCGCATCCAAAGACAATCTCTAAACATTGCGCTCGCGCCTGTGCAGTATTTTTCCTTCTCATCGGCTATTATACATTCTTTTTTACCAACCGAGATCCACTAAAAAAAGTTGATTTTTTTTTCCTCGCCGCAAAGATGTATTCTTCCTACGGCTATGATTATTATAGCGACGAAGACACGACAGCAGACGACGGATCTGATGTGGACCGCGAACAATTTGATGACAAAATCGAAAGCTACCTCTCAAATTTGAAGTATAAGCCAAAGAAGAGGTTGAAAAAGTCAACAATTATTCAGCGGGTCCTGAAGCATATGCATCGAGTATTTTCACGGAACAGCATATTGGTTTGTGTCGATGTCGAGGCCTGGGAACGCAATACCGACGTAATAACCGAGATCGGCGTTTCGATATACGATCCAAGACACCAGGAGTTGGCCCTCACCCCCAACATCAAAACGTACCATATTTGTATCGATGAGAACAGATATTTCAAGAATGGCCAGTTCGTGCCAGAGCACTCTCTGAACTTCTCGGGAGCAACCACTCATGTGCTCACATTGGGGGAGGCTCGCGAATTCTTGCAAGGCCTTGTCGACTATTATTTCGACGAGAGCTTCCCGCTTCACTGCTCTCTAGTCGGCCATGATTTGAACGGCGACCTTAGATGGCTATCAATACTCGGCGTGAGAATCAGAGCCAACGTGCGTAAGTTAGACACACAAACTATATTTGCCTACACGCACGGCCAGGAGGGCGCCAGTTTGAAAAACGCTCTTCGCAGGGTGAACCAGCCTTTCGCGTTTTTGCACAATGCTGGCAACGATGCTTACTTCACCATCATGTTGGCCTTGAAGTTGTGTGACCCCAGCGTGCGCCAGTTGACGCGTATAGACTTCTTGAAGGGCGGCGAGGTCTATGGAAAGCCTGTCAAGTATGAGAAGATCGACACGAACAAGAGCACAGAATCTTATGACACTGTTCGCAGTATTCTCGCCGAAGCAACAACTCAACTTTTTCTTTAAAGATCCTTCATTGGACAGGCGACTTCAAGATCATATTCCACCAATCAGTCCGGCCTGCTTTTGGAACTTTATCGTTCTCCATATTAGACATCATTATACGATCTATCATTTCACGTGGCGTGGTGCAAACATCACAATACAGCGGAGCAAAGTTTATGAGGTGATCAGTCTGACTTTCGAGGTCACTTTGAGGAGGACGCCCAACATGTCCAGGCCGAGGCAGCCTCAATACTGTTGCGCGTATGCATGATTATCGCTTCATTAGGCGCACATTAAGACAATAGGGATGGGCTTTTTTTGGTTATAGTAATTGGCACAACGAAACATCAAATATTTTTATAGCTCAACTTTCATAGTCAGGGGCGCCTCAACATACTCCTGATGCATCTCCGCGACTCACGCATAAAGAGCGCCATTCAATTGGTCCATTAACGTGCGCTCTAGGTTTTCCCGAAGCTGATTGAGTCTGAGCAAAAGACCAGCACACAAGCTTTTCACACGGTCATCAATGAGCGAGTCCCACCACTGTGCAATGACGCTCTGTATAATATGCAAGTTCCCGTCGAAAGTGGTCACGAGATATGTGTGGTCTAGAGTTTCGCAGATGAGAAGCACACCAGTGACGATGCTCTCGATCACCTGTAATTGTTCAGTGTTGACCGTCTGTAATAGCGGAGTTACCAACGTCAAATACTCACCCGCCATCTCCTTAAGGTCAGTTGCTGCTGGATACGCGCAGTGCAAAATCAAGGAAAGCGTTCGAACGTAGTGTGCGATAAGCACAGGCGTGTAGTGGCCAATGTTGATGCCGCCACTTTCGTACCACACGGCAACGAGCGGGAAGAAGAACAATCGCCCTACAATATCTGGGAAAGTTGTGATTTGATCTTTCGATAATGCAAGTGCAGGCGGCTGTTTTTTTAATCTGGCAGACACACGAAGCACTTTCCCGCCAAGAATCTTGTCACGTGCCTCCTCGGACGACTCTCTCATCAAATCATTCTGGATCGTGTTTTCAATCCGCGAGTATCCATAGTCGGCGGCAGCATATTGGTCGTGTAGTCTTTTAGGAAGCATCTCAGTGGGAAATTGCGTCGTGTCAAAACTGTGCTCTACGACCTCGTCTTTGTAACCACGCAAAGCACGTGCAGCGAACGACATGGATGAAAGCAAGCTTAGCCTTTGCTGCAACGAGTAGTCGCCGGTCAAAAGCAATTTGCACAAATGCGTCGTCACCTCAGGACAACTCACCACCACTGCTATCATGGAATTCAAGCGCAATGTCTCAAAATCCTTTTCCTCATAGTAGTTGGTCAACCCCACCAATTGCGCCAAAAGATCCAGCGCGTAAAACGATACTTCTGAGCCGAAAGCCAGTTTCTGCCTGAGTAATGTTGGCGCCACCTGGAGTGCGAGCCTGCGTTTCTCGTACGCGTTTTTATCCTTGGGTTCCACGCTGAGATATGACAAGAGGTCACGCACGTAGATTGGGTTTGGCACGTGATCCCTGGGACCCAATGTCGGGTCGTCTTCCTCGTCACTCATGTACCCGTCGATTTTGGCGCCAGCCTCGCCGGCGTCTTGCAAATTCAATTTCTCTAATGCCGGAATATCTCCAGTCTCAGCCTGAATGATTTGCGGCAGCTCGAGGATCTCCCAACAAGCTTCAATGGAAAGTGAGAAGTCTGTACTCTTGATGAACTCAGTAGGGATATCAAGCAGCCGCATATCGCTCAAGTCATTCATGTCAAAGATGAGTGGCGCGTCGGCCATTTTACAGAGATTGTCTGCGAAAAACACGCCCAAAAACTTGACCTGATTCGAAAGTGACGAGAGCCGGCTGGTGATTGCCGATAAGAATTCCGGCAGTTTCATCAAGCCCTGGAGCTCCATGGGCGGCATTTGTGCGCACAAACAAAGTAGAAGATGCGTTCTATAGCCTTGTTTCACTATAGGCTCGTTTGTAAGCACCCCAGAAGCGCCCCAGGCTGCTAGAAATTTCGTCAATAGATCAAAACCGTTACTTATCAGGAGTGAAACCATTGTGTTGAGCGTATAACTGTATCGCGAGATGACCCTTTCCAATAACAATTCATCCCAGATAGAATTATCCAATATGTCTTTATTGAGCACAGAAATAGCGGCCGCGGTCTCAGCACTCGCCTGGGTGTTCAAAAAGCGAGCTGAAGCATAATCGAGGAATTTTATGAGAACATGTTTGCGCTCAAAACGCTTCAATCTCTTCAAGGTTCGGTGGAAATATGGCCCGTTATGCCGTGAGAACATAATATTGAAAAATGGAGCGGAATCTCCAAGAGATAGAAGCAGCATAATAAAAGGTGCCAGATCGTCAATTGAAAGAATCTCTCTCGTTAAATACGCCGTATAGCCGTCCATGTTACGGAGCAGAAGCGGCACGTGGAAATTGCTGAAATTGGCCACAGCTTCCTGCACAATCGCATAGGTTTTGCCTTTAAACAAAAGCTTTTCAATCTCTCTCCGTGTGACAGTTGAGGCCGACTGTATAATCTTCACGATAAGTCCTGGCGCTAGCACTTTGTCTAATAGCCTCATGTGTGCATCTAACACGCGAGATATATCCCTCTGAAGGTCTGTTTTCAGGCGGGAAAACATTGCGATACGCGCCGTGAGATTGCCCAAGCCAATGGCGGATCTAAACACGCCCACTATGACTGTTTGTGTCGAGGTCGGGAGCGATATGTAAGTTTCCGGAACGGTATATTTGAGTAAAGTGGATACAAGGCGAAGAAGCTCAACATCGTTCGATAAATCCGTTGATTCTATGCATTGCTCGATCTGCGCAGGCAGCGGCGACAGTTTTAGTATATCCATGGCGAAATCGAGTAAAATCGACTGGTCATGCACTGATGTACGGAGTGAAATATCTTATCTGGTGGAATCTGGACATACTACTGGCTCGTTGCGGCAGGTGGGGTCAGTCAGATCACGGCAAGGCAACGGCTGGGCCGGGGCACGAAAAAGCGCGCGTTTACGGTGAATTAATTCCTATTCATCATTGAGTTACTACATTTACTACTTATCATTTTTGGTGATACACCAAGTGGCATTGTTGATACCAGGGGTGAAACAATAAATAATTCGTTCTTTATTGAATCCTTATTTTGAAGGAGTAGACTCAATATTGGACCCCATTATTCTTACTCTTAATGCTTCCGTGCTTATTGGAACACAGCGTGATTCTGTTCGAGTGTATATTCAAGCATCTAATACTTAGAACTTAGCTTACAGTTCTCTCTAAACCCTCAAAAGATACGGAGACAATCCCGTGAAAACGTCTGTTCTCACCTCTATCCCCGTAGATTCTGCTTTCCATATTTACTCCATCACGTGATACGAGAGAGCGCTAAACGTTCCGGCATCATGCGCTAACAGTGTTTGACGAATAGATATACAGTATTTTCAGAAAACAACGGAAAAAAGCTCGCTAGCTTGGTCCATGCCGAATTCTTTTTGTTCCCACAATGGTAAATGACCGCGTGGCGACGAGAACGTCCACATAACCTAAATTGTTGTTAAAATGCAAAA
>JAKTUB010000519.1:0-13178 GCA_030556465.1 Metschnikowia picachoensis | reverse complement strand
TTCTTCCCAAGATTGACCGCGCTACTGAAGGGTAATTCAGTACCATCGAAACACTCTTAAATGCGAGTTTTCTCGGTATCACGAGTTTTGGAAATAGCAGATCCCACTTGACTAGAGCAAAAATTACAGCAATTGTAAAAATTGAGCTGGCGGCTCTGTTGTTTGGCTTGGACATGCTTGGATATAGGATCTCTCGAGCGTTTTGAAAACCTCTCTATGGCGCGGACTAAGCTTTTCATGTCTATAAGTTTTTCTTGCAAAACGCCACTAATCCAGCCAGCAGGCTTGGGTTCTTCAGGTAAGCCTCTAGCAAGTATCTTTTGAGCACCTTTTGAGAAGATATTATCGAAATAATTGTAATTCGGATGGCAGTACATTTTGGGTCTTGATG
The DNA here is from genome assembly GCA_030556465.1 of Metschnikowia picachoensis. NCBI lineage: Eukaryota > Fungi > Ascomycota > Pichiomycetes > Serinales > Metschnikowiaceae > Metschnikowia > Metschnikowia picachoensis. The sequence goes on along the minus strand of JAKTUB010000519.1, from coordinate 12,787 downwards.
TATTATACAACAGAGAAAGCCGTGCCTAACATGAGCATGTTTATTGGTCACTGTTGTCACAGCTTTCCCCAACACAAGCTTCACTCATTGCAAACAGGTGTGCTGAGATAAATGATGATACGTGATGGCTCTGTTTTCGTCGTTTTTTCGTTTTTCGTCTTTTGGGACTTATTTCTCACCAAAAAAGGTGGTTTCATGATATCCATAGCTTTATAGCTTTGATTCTGTATCACCCACAAGTTCGCCAATGGGACATTTCTCATTGTGCTGGGATCTATGCAACACTGTGTTGACTGCGCAGCACGAGCTTATAACATATGAAGGGGTGTGAATGAGCTTGTTTCTCTGAGCTTATTGCTCTTATTTGTGTAGACAGAACTGTTCTTGCTTTGTTTTATTTCGTTTTCATTTGTTTCTTCATACGATGAAAGGACAGCCTTCTTTCGGGATTAGGAGCCTTCTACGTACACTGCTCCAACAGACCCTGGCTATCAGCAAACTGGTCACTCTTCTTTATTATAATTTGAAACTATCATTTACATTGCCTTGCATAGATTTTCTGCAGTGCATTCTACATCGGCACCAAGAAGACGTCTTCATATCAAGCGGAAGAACCGAAAGCAACCACGCTGGCTCATTTGTTTGCAAACCTTATCTGGAGTACTATATTAATAATTATGTGAAAGACAAAGTTGTACGCGCCGGAACTTGGCTGACTTGCAAAACGCAGTGCCGAAAGAGCCATGAACCTCCCTTGTTCTGCATTGAACCATACTTTAGGCTTCCTTCTGAAATTGTAGAGCGACAAAAGGGTAGATATAATCAAGAAGATTGTATATTTTACGAACATGTAAGATATCGTAAAAGTCAAGATACTTCTTATTATAATTCAGCTAGCTCATGCCATATAGCAGCTCAGCACTCATCAAGACACAGACTTATTGAATTTGCTTGGGATTTATACAGCACATGGAAGATTGGCGTTGGTCGAAGCCACAAAGCTTCAGGAATGTTTACCACCTCCTATTCCTTGAAAAGTCGTGAAATCATCCTTCCTGCGCATACCCCAAGTCCTGGCCCCTGAACTCATCAACTACCGCCTTCAAGCCACTGGCCATGCGCTCCATATTCTCGTTGACAGGCCTGAAGTCATCAAGCCACAGGGCGACGCCGTGCTGAAGCAAGCCCCGGGCACGTGACCTAGCGTGGTCCCTGTGGCCGTAGGATCCGTGCAATGTCAAGCGAACTTCTTTACTAGAATAAGCCGCGCGGTGGAGAATGTTATTATCATAAAACACAATATCACCAGGATGTAATTCGACGAAAATTTGACCACTTATATGCGCTTTCCGGCTTTCATCGGTTGTCTTTTCTCGCTCCTCGGCAGTCCGTACGCGCTGATGAGATCCAGGTACAACTATGAGGCATTTGTCTTCGGTAAGCGCCAAATTGAATTGCGTCACCATATTTGGCGTTTCAAGCAACTGTTTTGCTTCCTCTTCGGGAGATACTTCGGGCTTGATCAAGTCACGATGCCAGTCCAACTCAAAATCCGTAAGAGGATTGATGAGCATGTTGAATAACCCAAGCAGTAAGCCTTCCTTCTCAACCTGTAAAATATCTCCAGCAATCTCCAAGATTTTATCATCGGAGTAAAGTTCCTGAAATGGAACGGACATTTCTTTTAAGCCAGGATGCATGAGCCCTGTGATTCCCCAAATGTCGGGACTATAGTTCTCGGGCCATGGTGGAAACTGTTTTCCACGAGTCCTCACATCTTTCCAATTTCCGGCTCTAGCTAAGTTCACTACTTTCTCAGCAGCTCTTTTGTATTTTGCAATTTCTTCTTTGCTCAAAAAATTTCGCACCACGGTAAACCCGTTGTGTGCGATTTCATCGTGATGGAAATGGGGCAAAGTCGTCTTGGTGGACATCTTTTGTTATTGTAAGATGGGTAAGGAAAAACAAATTGTAGTATTTTCAAAGCCGTTTCTCGGCTTCTCCCCTCTTTAAATGTATCCGTCAAAGAAAATGACTTATTTATCTCTCATTCATGGTTATGTTGCCCTGTAATTTTACCTTTACCACCGTTCTGCACACTGCGGGACCCGCGACGTTGCATTTTCGAGTTACGTCAGAAGGGGGTAAATGTAACGTGACCACACAATGCAACCGCCCCGAAACGGACGCTTTTGGAAATTTCGTGAATTCAACCATCAGTGATCCGAAGAATTGTCAATGACTCAATAAATCTAATTTGTGAGTCTCTGCTAGTTTACCAAAAGCGAGCACGTGATATGCGTAGATCTCTTAATTGTCTTGCGTAGAAACCTTTAGGTAGCTGTCGTCACTTCTGGTGAAAAGTTACCCTAATTTATAGTCGTGAATTTCAGAAATAAATGTTTTTTTTTTTCTTGCTGGTGTATCTGATGAGAGAGAGCACACACGCCGTGATTGACTGTGAGTCTGCACGTGAATGCAGCCATTTTAACATACCACTTCGAATCTTAATTTTTCTGTCCTCCAAAATATTCATGCTTCGCAAACCGCAAGGTGCGCCCAAAATATGACGAAAGTACTTAAAGGGGCCTTCGTGCCGCAATTCAAGAATCGCACAAACTCATTTTTGGGACTTTCGCGCTCAATTCTGCCCCTGTGAGTTCAAGAATGCCGCTTCGCTGGGGAATTTTAGGCGCGGGTGATATCTCGGGCCAGTTCGCCCATGATATAGTGTTGAGCAATAAGAAAAAGTGTAGCGATCATGTGATCACCAGTGTGGGCACTTCCGACACCGAAAAGGGTTCTCGGTTTTTGCAACAGCACGGTGTCGTGCCAGAGAATAACCAAGGCGTCAATGCAACTGCTCAGAGTTATGATGACTTTTTTGCGAGCCCAGATATAGACATTGTTTACATTGGCACCCCTCATACTTTCCACAAGGAGCAAGTACTTTTGGCGATCAAAAACGGGAAGCACGTTCTCTGTGAGAAGCCCTTCACGGTGACTGGAAAGGATGCAAGGGATGTGTTTCGGGAGGCAGAAAAAAGTAAAGTGTTTGTCATGGAGGCCGTATGGACCCGTTTTTTCCCTGTTTTGAAACTGGCCAGAGAGCTTGTGTATGAACAGAACGTTTTGGGCGATGTTTACAGAATGACGGCCGATTTCTCCATGGGCGCGGATATTCGCAGCATTCCAGCCAGTTCTCGCGCCAGGGACATTGGTCTTGCAGCTGGGGCTACTCTTGATATAGGTATATACCCCTTGACGTACATGCGGGCGCTCATGGCGCCGTCTCGTGAAATGCAGTTCGAGGTGAAATCGTTTCTCACGCTCGATCCTGAGGACGGCGTTGACCATGTGGCCACTTACATTGTGAAGTTTGCCGATGGTAAACAGGCTGTTTTAACGAGCTCAAATCATGTCGATGGCCCGTCACCCTTTCTCAGAATGGAGGGCATTGAAGGGACTTTAGAGATGTATGCGATAAACCCCGCTCAACCAAAACGTTTGCGGGTTGTGTTCAAGGACAAATCGAAAAGCGATATCCACATTGATGATGACTCTGTGGAAACAGGCTACCATGGTTTCATATATGAGGCGAACGCTGTGGCTGAAGCAATTCTGTCAGGGAAAACCCAGTGCGAAACTATGCCCTGGGCCGAGACGCAGCTCATGATGGATACCATGGACCAGATCCGAAGGGACAATGGGCTTTACTACAAGGAGGACCGGGAATGAGACTCTCCTTGACCCTTTTTTGCTATCCTATGAGTGCACTGCAAAATATGGAGTTGGCTGACGGAAATACAAGGGGGTGGGTGAAGCTAGTGTAGTGAGGTGGTGCTATGCGGCTCTTAGAGCGTAGGATATCAGGTCTGAGAGATCCAGAGTCATGAATTGTTCCAAGAGAGTTCGTTCTATGAAAAAAAAAAAGAAAAAAAAGAAAAACAAGAATTATCGTCAGCTCTCGCTTGCTTATGAAGTCCTCTGCAAGCCTAGTTGGGACACTCTCAGCGACTCATGCAGCGAATATAACGAGAATACTGAAATAAAGTTTGATATTGAAGGTCCAAAGGACCAAAAAAATGATTCCAAATAAAATAAAGAAACATTTAAAAAAATATCTCACCACAGCCTAGAGATTGAAGTATTACGCCAAAGAACAAGCCGCTGTCGAAATGAGTCACGTGCGCCAGCCAAAATTTTCCCACCGGTGAGGTCGCAGAATATATGAAATCTCGATCCAGACCCGATATAGCCACCAACCAAATACATGAAAATGGCCGCTTTTCTCCAGAAATTCACCAAGCTTCCGCTCAGAGACGTCTCGAAGGCCGTGGACTCGACCTTTCCTGAATTGTCCGCCGAGGGCAAGGCGCTCGCGTCTCAGTTCCACACGCTTTCATCCAGATTAGACGAGCCAGAGACTTTGGAGGTGTTGAATAACGACTTGAGGGGAAAAACCTTTGTTGCGGGTAACACGCCCGCCAAGGTCGATTTGCAGCTCTTTGCCAAGGTGTTGCCGGTGGCCCAACAATGGAAATCGCCCGAGGAGTACGCCAAGTTCAGACACATATTGAGATGGGCCGATTTGGTGCAGAACACATTGGTGGAGGTCCCCGAGAGTGAGAAGTTGACAGTGGACGTAAACGCCACCGTGGCCAGAGAGATTAAGGAGAAGAAGAAGGCTGCTGATAAGGCTGCTGGAGCCGAAAAGGCCGCTCCTGCAGACAAGGCGCCTAAGGCCGAAAAGGCCGAAAAGGCCGGCAAGAAGGAAGCCCCTAGTGAAGCCGACAAGAAGGCCAGTGCCGAGGCAGCAAAGGCCAAAAAGGAGGCTAAGGCTAAGGCCAAGGCCGAGCAGCAGGCGAAACAGCAGGCTGCCGCGGTGCCACCTAACCCTGGCATGATCGATTTGCGTGTGGGCTTCATCCAGAAGGCCGTGAAGCACCCGGACGCCGACTCCTTGTACATGTCCACGATCGACATGGGCGACGCCGAGGGCCCACGTACTGTGTGCTCTGGTTTGGTGAAGTACATTCCGTTGGAAGATATGCAGGAGCGCTACGTCGTTTGCGTGGCAAACTTGAAGCCTGTCAACATGCGTGGCGTCAAGTCATGTGCCATGGTGTTGTGTGCATCCAATGAAGATACGGTTGAGTTTGTGAACCCTCCTGCGGGCTCCAAGCCCGGTGACAAGCTCTTTTTCGAGGGCTACGATGCCGTGCCAGAGAAGCAATTAAACCCAAAGAAAAAGGTTTGGGAGGCCGTGCAGCCTGGATTTTCCACCACGGACAACTTCGAGGTCACCTACACTGTGGACGGCAAGCCTCCTGCCCGCTTGGTCAACGCGCAGGGCGAGCTCTGTAAGAACTCCACCATTGTCAAGGCCGATGTGAAGTGATCAGAGTGCTTTATAAGTAAATTTGGTGAGGCCGAAATAGTGCAATTTTCGAAGCTGTAGCTAAGTAAGAAAGAAAGAAATAACAAGATGGTAATAGAATGAATACGTGTGTAGGGTTTGGTGGGCGTATGGTCTACAGTCGCGTTTTTGGCATGGCTGAAAGTATATCAGAATCTTACTCTATCGGGCTTTCTGAAAACCTACCTCTTGCAGTGAACGGAACTTTTCGAGATCGAGCCAGCAGCTCTCGGTCGGGCTTACCATGAAAGGAAGCTTGATCAAAGAGCAGCAAATGAATGATATGCACTTTATCTATTGATTTTGCATCTTCCAGTGCCCCTTCCGGATAGAATAGGACAGAAAACAGAGATGTGATAAATCGGTATTTTTAATATAGCCGAGGCAAATGTACTCTCGCTAGAGTATAGTGTTATCTTTAACTCTGGATGGCTCCTTACATATATGCATCCTTATTCTTGAAGTCTTTATTTCACGGTAATATAAACCCAATGTGATCTAGAATCGCTAAAAGTTCCGAATCTAGATTTCACAAGACCACTTTTCGCATGAAAAGACTAGTTGATGACAAATGAGGTTTGAGGGCCAAGAATGGTTTGGGACAAACGAGGGAGATTTGAACAGGGATAGTAGCATTAGAAAGAAAAGACGTTGAAAAGGTAAACAAGTGCCAATTTATGATATATTCAATATTCTCACCTGGACACTAAAGATTTCTTCACATCAGTGTTGTTAGTCATGGTGATATTGACTATATTATGGGATATGATTACTATTCGTGATACTTTTGGGTCTTTTTGATATTTTCTTATATACTCAATACATTATAGGCGAGATTAACTATCAAAACATCTCGTAAAAGATTCATGATATACTTCAGTGTTGCGAATTACGATAGAAAAACGATAGAATTACGAATTACGAATTACGAAACGATGACCTAGAATTATCGTCATCGTTTTTTTAAAAACGATAAGATGACCTGTAATTATCGTAATCGTAATCGTAATCGTAATTCGTTATTTTATCGTTTCTATCGTTTTTCTATCGTTTTTTATCGTCATTTTATTGTAATTATCTTATGATTTCGCCGGAGTGGATCTGGGTTCTGCATTAACAACCTCGCCGAACAACGAGCCAATTGTTTCTGTTCGAAAAGTCTTCGCTCCTTTCCTCAGCACGGTGAAATGATGATGGTAACATTTTCTTGTTTTAGAGAAATATATATCTATCTAGTTTGAGTCATGCAAGAAAAATAACTGCTTCATTGCTAAAATACGTTTAGTCGTCAAAAAGGCCACGACCTCAATTGATCTCAATAGCCTCAGCAATGTCTACTTCCATTTGGTCACCACCAACATCGTCGATCTCTTTCAAAATCATATCGTTTAACTCCACATCATCTCCAGCATTATCATCATCAGATTCCACACCCAGTTCTTCGTCACCAGGCCTTATTTTTCTCACCATATCTTTGACAACTGCTAACATTTTGGTCGTGGCTGGGAACAATCTATTTCTCTTCTTCGTGATTACATGTCCAAGGATTGAAAAGAAGGACTCTGTCGGCGCGAACATAGCTGGGATAGCCATAATATCTTTCGCAAGCTTATAAAGCATAGGAAACCTCTTTTTCTTATACAGATAATAAGTGACGAAATTTCCGTCTTCGGGTTTTTCGAAGAGATATGCTTTGACGTCGTCTTCTTCGTCATCAGAAAACTCATCCTCACTAAGGAAAGTAAAGCGTTTGGTTCCCGCATCATCAACTGCCTTTGAGCATTGGTCGCCTTGTGAGGTGCTTCCCGCATTTCCCTGTTTCTTTTCGTAGTATCTCGGATAAAGCTTGTACACCCTTTCCAAATTCTCTCTGATGTTATCAACCAAAGCAGGCGGAAAAGATTCTCTGAGTTGAAAATATCTGAGTTTATACTTTGGATTGAGAGCGGTGGCCAAATAAAGGACCAGCATGTCCCCACATATTCGGGGCTCCAACTTTAAATCGAGGAAAATCGTTTGGCGCTTGACATGACTTCATCAAAGAAAAGGCGAAATCGTCATTTTATCGTTTTTTATTGTTATTTTATCGTTATTTTATCGTCATGAAATCGTATTACGAAAAACGATTATTTACGATTTTGATGACTTCAAATATCGTCACTCGTTTTTCGTCATTTCCATCGTAATGTCGTTTTTCGTAAGACGAAAAACGATAAATTACGATAGCGCGCAACACTGACTGGGCAGTCTGGCGGACACAAAAAAAAAAAGAGTCTGGTGCGCAGCCATGCCCAATCGGCGGCGATTTTTTTGTCAGTTTCATTACCCCACGCAGAACAGTCAAATTTTTCACTTATACTGTTGACACTGTTGACTAAAACGTTTATAGGCATTTTACGTGAAGCTATTGATATAAAGCGGCAAACTCCGAGTGCCAAACCCAAACTGCAAAGCTGAACGTGATCTGAAAAATCAGACCGAACGTGCTAATTAAGAGGCTTAACTACAGTATTGACTGGTCCTGATTATACCTGTCAGTTGGAACAGCCACACTGAAATATCACTGTTGATCAAAACATCCAGGCTAGTTTGGCTTTCGGATTACACCGGCGAAAAAAAGATCTGCATCTGTCAAAATTTCCGATCATATTTGAGCATCAAGAAACCACAATCATTTCAAACGGTTAGATCAATTGAATCTATCAAGCAAAACAGTCTACCAATACTTTCTATTGGAGCTTGTTATCAAAAGCCTTAGCTGAATTTCAAGCTCAATATTTGCTATTAAATCTACGAGCAAAACTAATTCTAATAAGCAAACGTATCGAGACGAGAAGCATTCAAAAATAAAGAACATGAAACTCTTGGATAAGACAATTGCGCTCGAAAAGGACAAGAGCGGGCTGCTCTCGATAGTGCCGCAGGATAAGGAGGACCTCTGGCAACTCTACAACCTCGTGCAAAAAGGCGACGTGGTGGAATTGCTGTCGGTTCGAAACGTGAAGAAAACAGAGTTTGGCCGTGCTGAGCGCGTGCATGTACGGCTCAAATTGGCGGTGGAATCAGTAGACTACGTACCCAGCGATGAAACGATGCGGATTCGTGGCAAAACCACAGAACAGAGCGAATACGTGCCAAACCAGAGTTACCACACGGCAGAGGTGCAACTCAACAAGCAGTTGAAGATCAACAAGCCCGAATGGGACGATGTCAGCTACGGCATCGTGTTGGAGGCATCGTCGATCGAAAACAAGGCCGAGGTCGGTGCCGTGGTGTTGCAGGAGGGCGTCGCCCATTTATGTTTGGTCACGGACAAGATGACCGTGCTCCGCAACAAGATCGAGAAGGCGATCCCACGGAAAAGCCGCGGGGACGCTGGCGGGTCCGCTCACGACAAGGCGATAGCCAAGTTCTTGGACATGGTGCAGCAGACGCTAAGCCGAAACTTCGACATTGAAAAGTTGAAAGTGGTGATTTTGGCGTCACCGGGGTTCACGGCGCACGCGCTTCAAAAGGCGATTTTCGACGCCGCCATCAAAGAAGACAATAAGACGATTCTCAAAAATAGATCGAAGTTTTTGGTGGTGCACTCGTCAACGGGGTACCTCCAGGGCCTCGAGGAGGTTCTCAAGGACCCCAGCGTGCAGAAGAACTTGAACAACACGAAATTCGCCAAGGAGGCCGCTGTGTTTGAGGAGTTCCAGAAAGTGCTCAACGAAGACGACGACCGCGCGTGGTACGGGCCAAAAGAGGTTGTGCGTGCCGTAGAGTCCGGCGCCGTCAAGTGCCTCATGCTCACAGATTCGCTTTTCCGAAGCGACGATATCGCCGTGCGGAAACATTATATTGCTCTTAGCGAGGATGTGAAGAGCCAGGGCGGTGACGTGTACGTGCTCTCCACGCTTCACGACTACGGCGTGCAGCTAGATCAGTTGACAGGTGCGGCGGTGTTGCTCAAGTACCCAGTCGACCTCGAGGAAGACAGCGACGAGGAGGATTAAGGAGGTGGTGGAGGTTCGAATGTGTTTTCCATCTGCCTCAGGTTGATGTCCGGTCTGCCTTATGTGTCACGCCAGTGCATTCGTTGACACTTGATCTAAATCTCCAAGGATTTTGGCTTTTCCTCTGGGAAGTCATGATAATTTAGCTAAATGAGCCAGTTTCTACCACCCGCCTGAGTTATTTGCCACGGCATTTGCTTTATTTTTCGGGATTTCACTGACCACGAACAGCATTCTGGTATTTGAGACGCCAGGTGAAGGATATGATTCAATCTCTCAGACACGAAAGTTTCAATTCCAATCGTGGCGCCGAGATTTCTGAAACCACCGTTTTTATATGTGTTCGTGCGTATTTGGCCTTTTCTGTCAAACATTTAAGTATATTAGATTTCTAGAATCGATAGTGACGACAATCCGAGAGGCTCCCCCTTATAGCAATGGCCAGCCTCTTTTAAACGTTCTTCAGAACAAGTAATGACCGCAGTCGAGATCGTTCGTTTGAAATGTTCAAGCTTCATTCGAGGATCAAGAACAGCAGGGTGTCGAAGGTATGAAATTAGGCCACTACCGGCACTGTTCATAGGATAGTACAAATGAACTTTGCAGTTGGCCTTCCGAATATCTTGAGCTAGGTATGATTTCAAGACTTTGAGCTCGGTCTCTGGTTTGTTTCAAACATTGTCAATGAAAAGCGGATTCGAATGAAGAATTTCTCGCTTGGAGGAACTATAAAGCTAAAGATTTCCCAACGCAAGTGGGGCACAACAGAGTCTGTAGTCTCTTATTAGGAGTCGGGAAATGTTCAAGATTGTAGGGCCAATTCCAGTCATCGTCGTTTTCTCCAAAAAAACAAGCTGCTGTTGAGCTTGTGGCCTATTGCATGAGAGTCGACTTGGCCGAAGCCACAACAAGAGTATTTAGGTGAACCTTGACATACACAAAATTGAGTCCAGCCCCGATATCGTCATAAGAAATAACACTTCAAAACTCGAGCTACGCATTTGCTTGGCATTCCAAGGAATTTTGCACAGTGGTGAAAATTACATAACTTTACCACATATGGTGAGATCCACTTGACTGCTTGTGATGGAGGGCTGAGTTCTGGCTATTCCAATACCGATTTCAATGTCAGGATTTGCGACCAAATTTCACAAGGTGGACAGAATCGTCTTATGGAACAGAGATGCATCTGTGCTTTGTGGTTGTGTGCGCTTATATCTTGCTCCAGAGCCATCTTCACACCTTCAATACAGCATCTGCAATACAACACTTGCAATACAACACCTGCAATGCAACTCCTGCAATACAACACCTGCAATATAGCTCCTACAATACAACACCTGCAATACAACACCTGCAATACAACACCTGCAATACAACACCTGCAATACAACACCTGCAATACAACACCTGCAATACACTGATGTCTTGGTCTCAACAGCAGGGAAAGTTTCCTCATACACGATGATTTTCAGAGCCCAGATCATTACATCAAAACCGATGGCTATATCCCTCTTCGTGACTGAAATCTCTTTATCATTGGGGCAATTGGGAAACGAAAGGGCACAAGTTTCAAACAGCCGAACATACTACGCCTGGTTCCACACTAGAAACTCATTATCAAACAAATCAATCCTGATTTCAAAGCTGTAGGTTTTTTGCACTGGTGGCGTATTTCGTGTACCATACATGGCCTCCCCGGCTATAGATCATCGCGTCCTGGGCCAAGCCGTAAAAGAGCGCTAGAAGCGAGCCCTTCTTCATGTAATTCCATTTCTGGACCCTGGTCATGTGTTTCAGAGAGCCATATGCATACGAGAAAACTGCGCCTACGGCGGTCGTGCTTAAGAAATCGGTACTATTTCGAGCATAGTCTAAGCCGGCCTCTAGCCCTAGAAACGCAGATACTCCGAGCGAGTACTTGACAGCTAGCGTGGCGGCGTTTTTGAAGCCTGCTAAAATCATGATGTAGTTTTTTTTCTTGTGGTAAAAATACCAGCCGCCCACGGTCCGGGGGAGCCGGTGGGCGTTTTCCGTGAGATACCGAAGAGAAGACATCTTGACCCCGCTGAAAAAGCCCTGTGCACCGCCGACCATCGACGCTATAACCGCCACAGTTTGTAGACGTTCCCTTGGGTATAGATGGAGCCGCTGGCTATTTTCAGATTCGGTCATATCTTGTTATTTTTCTTGTTCTTTTCTTGTTTTTTGCTTCCTTCTTGGTGTATTTTCTTTCTTCTGGGTCCATGCATGCATGGGCTGAGCCTGAGGCTCGAATTATGAACGGTGAGTGCGCCCGGGCTCAGGCTCACGCCTCAACTCGCGTGGCAATATAGCCAAAGGCGGCCGTTTGATAGACGACATATTTATATTTTAATTTTTTGTTATTATTTTAATTATTATTTTTTGTTACTATTTTTTATTATTATTTTTTTTTTCTTTTTTTTTTTAAAGATATATCACATTATAGGGCGCTCTCGTTAGAGTATGGCAGGCACACCCAAACAAGCGCAAAAACTATACAACATACAGTAAAAACCTATAATAGATCGCAACTTCACCCCAAGCATCAATTGGCGACACGAGATCTCTCATCGGAAATGAATCCGCTTTGAGACCTCTACCCAGAATGATCTCAACTAATCAGACTTATCAGACTGTCATCGGCCCATGGGGTTGGTCCTCCCAAGAGCGCGAGACAATAGTCGATTCAGGAGGGGGGCGAGACTAACGCCATTCTCCGCCTCCCGGCGCCGTCCTGAATACGCCTTACGTACCACTATCACAAACCAATTTAGGTTGCGCAAATTTGTAAATGATTTCTCAATAGGTGCAAGCATTTCTCTCAAGTTCATTGGCCTCGGAAAGCCTATTTTGTTCCACCAGTATCTGGAGCATGTGCACTCATTGTAGAGGTGAGCTAACATAGCCTTTGAAGATACTGTTTCTAAACACAAGAGACATTCCATGTCCCTTCCAACCTTCGGTGCATCGTGTATGGGCACATAGGACCCGTAGTTAAAGTGTTGAAGCGCTGTAAAGTCATTTCCTAAGAGCCACTCATGCTTGTACATCTCTTTCCAGAACTTTTTCCAGCGTTGCGGCTTTCTGGCCTCCCTGCATATTTCCAGAAATCTCCTTGGCCGAACCACTGGGTCTTTCTCTTTGCTTTTCTTACTCAACGATCGGAATGCATCGGCCCTCAACCCACCTGCTTCCTCGTTGGTAATCTGGAATTTTCCTTGTGTCTCTCCGATACTTATTGCTTGTTTCAATTGTTCCTGGATCGCACCGGTTTCCATGAACCCTACCCTTTCAGGCCGGGTCACTGCCCGTGTACCAGTTACAGTCTTTTGCCAGGCTTCTA
>JAKTUB010000518.1:0-13215 GCA_030556465.1 Metschnikowia picachoensis | reverse complement strand
ATAGGCTTTCCGAGGCCAATGAACTTGAGAGAAATGCTTGCACCTACTGAGAAATCATTTACAAATTTGCGCAACCTCAATTGGTTTGTGAAAGTGGTACGTAAGGCGTATTCAGGACGGCGCAGGGAGGCGGAGAATGGTGTTAGTCTCGCCCCCCTCCTGAATCGACTATTGTCTCGCGCGCTTGGGAGGACCAACCCCATGGGCCGATGACAGTCTGATAAGTCTGATTAGTTGAGTTCATTCTGGGTAGAGGTCTCAAAGCGGATTCATTTCCGATGAGAGATTTCGTGTCGCCAAACGATGCTTGGGGTGAAGTTGCGATCTATTATAGGTTTTTACTGTATGTTGTATAGTTTTTGCGCTTGTTTGGGTGTGCCTGCCATACTCTAACGAGAGCGTCCTATAATGTGATATATCTTTAGAAAAAAAATATCATAGATTGACGTGACCTATCTTGAACACATACATGAGGGATCCAAAAGTAGTAAGTAAGGGTTATCCAGCTTTCGTTGAAGTTGGGAGTAGGATTTGACCTATGTCAATCTGACTTCATTTGGATTCACGCTTTCCCCCGTGGTTCAAGATTCAATGTCTTCGTCACTTTCAATGTCACTGTCAACAAGCATAGCAAGTTTCTTTGACGTCGTTCTACATTCTTAGGCCTAGGCCGAAGAATCCTTTCACTGTCTCTTCTTCCAGAAACCAAATTGCAACACTTTTAACAAGCGTTAGTCTCGAGATAGAGTATTTCGGACTTTCGTGTTCCTCGAGTTGTCCTTATCTCACTTTCTCGCAAGACTCTTAGCTTCCGCGTTTCAGGCATAATTCTCCATGTGCTCTAACAAGAGACCGGACGATGCCTTAGCGAGCTGTGAAGCCTCCACCCCCTGAGCGAGCTATTATTCGTATCAGACAAGCCAATTGTGCATCTTTAGGAAGAGACTATAAGGCAACCAAAGATATGAATTTCGAGGTTAGCCTTTATCCTCTTTATGAACATAAGGCAGCCAGAGCGCAAAGTACGACGTTGCAGTAGCGCTCACTTTTTAGTCCAATTGGCCTCGGAAAAAAACTCTTGAAAAAGCACATGAAGCGATTTTCATGGCCCATTATTTTGGCGTATCATCGCAAAGCACATGATTATTCAACTAGGAAGAAGCGACTTTTGGGATAGAATGTTGTTTTCAGCGCCATTGGTGTTTAATTGCAGAAAGTCACGTGTCCAACGCCTAGTGGCAAATGGACGCACGCACACCCGGACCTCCCGTGGCCTCGCTCACCAGAAGCTATAACACCTATATATCCAAATCAGTAACACTTGTCGCCAATTCACACCGAAACGGAATAAAGTGTAAACCAAATAAAGTGGACCATACTCTTTAACACTAAATCACTAGCATACACCTGTTTCAGCGATAACTAGCCATGTCTGTACAGAAAGACGTGGAGATGAAAGACGCCGGTGCCGAGGCTAAGCCGGACGCTACGAACACCCTTGAAGAGGTTCCCTTGGCCCAAGAAATCGAGCTGACATTTGGCTTGTTACATAAAGCGGCTACGAATTTCGATAATCGCTACGTATCCAAAGTTTTCCGTGATCTCGGCGCCGTCAGACGTAGAATAGCCGCCGACCCAGCCAGTTTGGCCGCCGTCATCGTGAAAACGTTTCCAGAATCACACGCAAACAGAGCCGCGTTTTTGCAGCACCTTCCGCATCTGGAGGATGCTCTGGAAAGCGTGACCGATGAGCTGAAAGACCCGGTCTTGCCCGAGGTTTCGGCGTACGTACATTTGCTCATGCAAATCTATTTGTTGGACACGCAGCAGTGGGAGCAGTTGGCAGACTTCAATGCCAGTGTGGTGGCATTTTTGTGTGCGCACGACAGGCGTACACTCGACTTTCTCCAGGCGAAGTTGTGGTTTTACGTTGCCCGCGCGGCAGAATTGCGGGGCGACTTGTTTAGCGTAAGGCCCGCGCTCACAAATGCTTTGAGAAGCGCGTCCTTGCGCCATGACGACGAGACAACCGCCTCCGTGATCACTTTGTTGTTGCGTAATTATTTGCTTAGCCATGACATCAGCCAAGCGGCTAATTTGTGTGAGAAGACTACATTCCCCGCCAACGCGGGTAACGCTTTGACCGCGCGTTACTACTACTACTTGGCGCGTATCAACACTGTGCAGTTGGACTATACTACGGCGCACGAGTGTGTCATTGCCGCGATCAGAAAGGCACCGCAGACTGCGTTGGCAAGGGGCTTTGTACAGGAGGCTACTAAGTTGAATGTTATCATCGAATTGTTGATGGGGGATATCCCGGAATTAAGTGTGTTCAAGGGCGCTCTGGGGTCATTGGAACCTTATTTCCTCATCACGAAAGCTGTTCGTCTTGGAGACTTGAAGTTTTTCAGTGAAGTTTTGAAAAAGTACGAGACGGCTTTCGTGAAGGACAACAATTTCACCTTGGTGTCACGGTTGCATCAGAATGTCATCAAAACAGGTATTCGCATTATTTCGTTATCGTACGCCAAAATCCTGTTGAAGGATATCTGCATCAAGTTGCACCTCGATTCCGAGGAGGCCACGGAGTACATTGTTTCAAAAGCAATTCGTGACGGTGTCATTGAGGCCAGTGTTGACCACCAGCATGGTTTCATGAAACTGAAGGAGTTGTTGGACGTGTACTCGACAAAACAGCCACAGGAGGACTTTGACCAGCGTATCCGGTTCTGTCTTTCGCTACACACGGACTCCGTCAAGGCCATGCGTTACCCAACCGACGATAACAAAAATGACGTAAACCGTAACCCGTTGGAGGGGTTGGAGGACGAGATGGGTTTGTTACAGGCGATTGAGGATGGCGAACTCGACGATTTCATGGACTAGCCGAGCGCACACGATTTATGATGATTATCAATTTTGAAAGCATTTTGGGTATAGTTCCGGTCAGTATTGGCTCCATTAACCTTATGGTCAAAGTGGCAGCTGCGTTCCAATCAAGTCAAAACTCAACATATTCCTGATTCGTTTATGCGACCGCTTCTTCCAGACGCCATCTCCGCGGACGCACCTTGACGTTGTTTCAGTGCAAGCAGATTATGTGGACTCGCTTGAAAGGTCACCTACATATATAGTGCATATGAACTGGTACCTGCTTCTGCCTGGCGCTGTAAATACGACCAGTTCTTTTGCGGTGCCATCTCCAGTGATATACAGAGGTCTCAGCCTAAACATCAACAATGTCAGTAACTGTCACATGTAATGCTCAAAACCCAGCCGCGCCAGAAAAGTTCTATGTGGATTATCAGAAAAAGAACAATAAAATAAGAAAAGAAAAAACAAAAGAAAAAAAAAAGAAAAAAAGAAGTGTCAAGAAAAAGTAAAATGTCAATTCAAAACACCTTTAATCTGGTGCGACCCCAGATCTCGCGATCTGAGTTCTGGTGCGAAACTCACTGATGCAAAACTTACCACCGCTAAAGTGAAAGAAATAAAGAACACTCTATAGATACATTACCGCATCTTTTTGCAGTCAATTGTCAAAAGTCATAATTTGTGACCTGCATAAATCAAAATTATACCTTTTTGAATATTAAAAATGCCGCAAAGCAACGAAATTTCGCTACATGCGGAGCCCAGCCTCTACGGCAGCTCTCAGGACCGGTTTCTCCAGAACGAAGATGAGCTTTCTGTGGCAGAACTTATCCCGCGGATTCTTCAAGAGAGAAAATCGTTTCTCAACATTTCCGAAGAACTGATCGCGGAGGAAATCGAGCGAGAACTGATGCCCATAGACGCGGAAGCAGACTTTAACGAGACCCCGGCGGGAATGTCGGAGAATGGGCAAACTCCAGAAGATGAGGAGTCCTCAGAGGAGGCGTTTCAGAAACAGAAGCTCGAGTTGTTGACACATATCGGGTCTGCGCTTAACGAGACGTCGTTATCGCTTGATTTTGTGTCCTTACTTATGTCGGCCGAAAAACCCAATATCACCAAGTCCACTATTTCACCGCATCTTTCGAATACAGCACCTTTAGGCTCGCTCAGTGCCGATAGGCTTAGTCGCGAGACAGATGCTGCAAAAGCGGAGCAGGAGAAGAAGCTGGCCGCGTCAATCGGCATGGGCTGGAAATACCAGTCCTTACGTAATGTGACGACTCTCTTCAGGGACGCCGCCGCGCAGCTACGCGGCCAGGTCGCCGTTGAAAAGACGTACTGGGAACAAATAAGCCGGGTGTTGGCGCACGACGAAGTGTTGTACAAATTACGCGATCCATTGAACAACACACGGGCAATTGGTGTGCAGTATGGGTATGGTGATAGTGGGCTGACTTATCACGATAAGGGACACGCCGTGTTGCGTAAAAACGCTAAAGGCGATGTATCATTCTGCCCCTTGGCCGAGGCGGGGAAGCCTGCCTTCAACAAGTATACCCGAGTGAGGATTTTGAGCAAGGTTGATGGTGACTACATGCTAACCGGCCAGCTGGCTTTCCGGAAAGAGGAGATCGAAAAGTTCGGAGAGGACGCGTTGATCTCCGATATAGAAAAAGCACGCTACTTTTTGTTTGAAGACGATTTGTTCTACCATATGACGCGCGAAGCGAAAAACCTCATCAGCTACGGCGTTACCATTATTGCCGATAAAATCATTGTGGAGATGTGGGACCAGATGATAGAGTTTGAGTCTGTGTTCTATGACGAGAACGAGGAAAGTTGTGACTATCAGCATACAACGCCGGAACTGTCAAAACACAACAAAAAAGCCCAAGATACTTTATCCTTCCTCAAGCTCATGCTTTGCTGCTATTTCCAATACCGCGTACGCTTGAAGCAGAAAATGCCCACGCTGCACACGAAATGGAAACAGGCCAATTCACACCCGCTTTTATTGCGCCCATTGGTGGGCCATACAAGGCACCAGACAAATTTCAGAAAATTGGGCCAACTTTTGCAAAATATATGTGCCAACTTGGACTCGGCAGTCACACATAAAGTCACCGAGCAGATGTACTCCAATTTACGTGGTCACGTGACAAACCCATTTGAAAAAGCCGTAAAACGACCAGTATCTCTCTTCAGGCTCGTGGGTGAAAAGTCTGCAAGCCTGCTTTTGAAAGTCGAGGTCGAGGTTACAACAACAGAAATCTTTGTCGATTTGGTGGTCAGATTGGCAGTATCCAAGTTTTCCAGCGTGGAGGACCTTGAGGGAAACCAAAACGGCAGTAATGTTCTTCAGCTTGAATTTACTGACTTGATAGAGGTTGGCGAGAGCTTGGAATGGACGCTAGCGAATTTTATTGAAGAGCCGTGATATGTTGAGAATTTGATCTAGTTTTTCGGCGAAAGTATTGACGATTTCTGGTGAAAGTGCTGGGGTGAGGGGGATTCCAAATGAATATCGTTACAACCATTTTCAGTTCTACTGATTGTCTTTTTTCGGTGTCGTCAGGGCGTGCCTGACTTCCCCGGGCTCCTTGTATGATCCTTTTGCGTCAAAAGGATGGATTTTACGTGTGATTCTTTTTCTATTCTCATCATTCGAAAAGTGCTGATCACGCTTTAGCGTTCGCTTTCGAGATTCATTTCGGAGCTAGATTTTCGCCATTCAAACCGGTTTTCTTCTACGACCCACTATCAACTAGGGCCGAACAGAACTGCTTTCCAAGAGATACAGAAACCCTCTTCAAGTTTACCGAACTACACCAAAAAGAAAACTTTCACCTTTGTCATTCAGCATTATGTACTGTGTGGAATTCGGTGTTTAGGTTCAAGAATCAAAAGTGCGAGTAATTTGGCATTAAGAATCAGCATCAAAACAGTTCCATGCGGGTTAGACGCAAACCCAACAGAACTGAAAGAATATCCCAGTCTGTCACAGACCATACACATAATAGTGTAAGTCACATTTGACTGGCCTTCAAGCCAGCCAAAGAGCATAGAAATAGAGCCCATATCTAGCCAAACCATACATCCAAAATCCTCTACTCTTCGTCGACAATTGGCATCACCCGAGAGTTGGCCATGTCACGAAGCTCCTCGCCGTGCTGCTCGAGGTACTCCTTTGCCCGGTAATATTTCTCGTCCCGCAAGTTATTGTACACCAAAAAGTTCAACCAGATCTCCAAAAACGCATAGCTGAACACCAAGTTGTTGGCCACGATGGCGTATTCGGACAACAAGCAGAAGGATCCAAGAACGAAAAAGAAAAAGAGCCGGGTCGGCACCAACGACTCGAAATATGCCACATTTTCGGCCAAAAGCGGGATCAAATCACTTATCGCCAGCAGCGCAATGAAAACCGCCAAAAGCCCAAAAAGCGGGTTCTGCGGCGTCACCTGTACAATGGGCAAGTTCATGGCCTGGCCCAACAACACGGTAATATTGGCGCTGCAAACTGTGAGAGGGCTCTTAAGAAGGAAAAACACAAGGCACATGAGTCCGAGGAAACGCATGAAAAGCACCGTTTTCGCTGTAAGAAATTGCATGTTAACAGAACTTTTTCCTTCAATATGGATATACTAACAAATTTGTGCTGCCAAATGTGCCACAGGCCGATCGAATTCGGGTGATATGAAATTTAGGGTATGCTTCTAGGTGCTCAAAGAAACACTAGTTAGTTGTAAGTGTGAGAATGAGCTTCGGCTGTGGAGGCGCACGCGTTGTCCAACGGGCCGAAAAGAGCCGGCTACGAGCCGAAAGCTGCCGCGTGTGAAGAAATTTTGCGATCAGCGGATTTTCTAGCTCAAGATTCAAATCGATTTTGAAAGAAATCGGAATTTATTTTGGTTTCGTGAAATAGGGACTCTATTTCCTTATATGGCTATTTCGATAGCTAAATATTGAAAATATGGCAGCCTTGCCTTTTGAGAAGATCAGTAGAGGCCTGTGCATCCATGCGTGTGCGCGAACCACCGATGGGCATTGTTTTTAATATACGCCTGTTGTTATTATTTTGCGCCTTTTTTTTCTCTTTTTTTCTTTTTTTTATTGTCTTCTATTGTTTTGGGCTTTTTCATGGTTTCCCGCTCTCTTCGTTTTTTGTTTCTCGCCTATACATTCATTTAAGGTCGTGGAAGATGCCATAATGGCTAATTTGACGCCTCAATTTCCCATCGCCTTGATATGGGGCTTAATAGCCAAGGGGATAAGCTCCTCCTTGGTCATTTTGAGATTCAATGTCAACGTATTTAGCCCCGAATATCTTGGAAACTTTTTCTCAATTGTGACTTTTCACTTTCAAATGTTTTGCGGACTTCGATCTTTAACTATTATACGTCCTTTTTGGATGTCGTCTTGATCACCTCTACAAAAATTCTTGCGACTAGATAATTGCTGTGAAAGAGCGACAGGACAGACGGACGACTAGTAACAATGTAAATTTTGCTGACAGCATATTAATTTTCATGCGCAAACGCTAAAAATTCTGTGTTGACTCGAACTAGACAAATAAATCGTCCTCCATTATCCCCAGCAGTTATCTATCACGGGCCAGCTGGAATGTCTTGGACGCTATTTTGCTTTTTTCTAATATGGCAGCTGCAGCATCCAGGGCTTCTCCGAGGGAGTCCTTTGCCTAGAACATTTACAGAATCTCTCACACTTGGGGTCAATGGGTCTCATGATCAAACAGGACCGAACCGAGTTTGGTCACATTTGCCTATGGCAAAAATCCAACTGTGGCGCGCCTACTACAATAATATACACACGGCATTGTTTATCAGAAAAGCAGATGTCTGCAGGTTTATTGTTCTAATATACATAATGATGGCTTTTATACTAAAGAAACCTTAATTGAAAGAAACCAATTGCATTTTATCCATTTGCGAAAAAATTGAATTACGTCTTCAAATTTTATGCTTGTTGGGGGTGGTGCTTGTTTCGTTCTATTCTATTCGCATTTGATGATACTACGTCCGAAATCCAATTAGATATATTCATATTTTTCTCAGCGGCAAATCACACAGCCTCTCATTGTTTATGCATCTGGCTACTTTGAGAAGTAAGAGCACTTTCACATACTCCTTTGAACGATTCCATTGTTGACTTCACATGTCCACTAGCCAATAGGCATGTTGATGCATGCAGTGAAAATGCTTTTTTCTTTCGCTTTTTGGATTTTCCTTTTCGATAAATACTGAAAGATATCCACAGGCTCTAATCTTGAAAATCCCAGGTAAACAAATATGCATTTAACGAGGTTGGTCTTCCTATGTGCGTTTGGCATTATGGCGTTCGCAACCATGCCTGTTCTTGTCAAGAAATCTTCACAAAGCACATTCCCAGTGGCTTTGAGTCATGATATTTATTCCCGAGCAATCATGGAGCCACCAAACCCGGGTCCAGAAACATCAGGTCATTCAGCCGCCTCGGGGCGCCACGTCTCGAAAAGAGCTGAGGCAGTTTACGACGTAAAACAAGTGGAAGCGAGCTTACGCCATTTCATGGTATGGCTCAAGGACTATACTATTGGCACTGGGTTCTCCTTCCAT
This sequence comes from Metschnikowia picachoensis, assembly GCA_030556465.1. Lineage (NCBI taxonomy): Eukaryota > Fungi > Ascomycota > Pichiomycetes > Serinales > Metschnikowiaceae > Metschnikowia > Metschnikowia picachoensis. Next base: position 4,720 of record JAKTUB010000518.1, on the reverse strand, counting down.
GAATTCCGTGAGGATATGGGCAATTTGGCCAGCAGGCTTGAAGATATCGAATCTGAGGCAATGCAGAGTTCACCCACAGAAGACCTTTTGGCCCAAATCAAGTACGTTCGACAAATATATCAGACTACTCACTAAAGGTGTTTGAGAAGTATGACAGCAAAAAAAGTGAAATTTATCATTCTCTCACGAGTATACACATGCTTAACGTGGGGCTATTGAGACTTCGGAACACGCACGGCGAGCCCGATATCGCCATGTCTAATTATGATGGCCAAGTGACGACGTTTCGCAACTCCTTGAGAAGCACAGAACGGGACTTCAGAATGTATGTTAGGGAAAAGACGCCCTGGGCTTTACGAGCGATATACGAGGAACAGGTGATGAAGGCTGAAGAGACACTAGCAGAGCTCAGTCCAGCAATTCCCACTCGGGGTCTCCCATGAAAAGTTGATTTCAAAGGATTTGATGGACTTTTGTGTGTAGGTGTGTTATTACAAATTCATTAGCTTAAAATAGGTGGTTTGATAAACAAATTGAATATGTTTTATGATAAAATTGAAGAATCTAAATTAAGTTTGGGAAAGCGGCAGGAGTCCAACAAGGATGAAGACAAACTCTTTATTATCATGAGTCCATGCTCGTTGGTGGTGTCTAAGGCATTAGCATTTTTCTGTTTTTCTTATTCCGATAGAGATAAGTCACAAGTGTCGGTTTCCACTAAATAATTTCTGAGACCATTTTTTCGGAACATAGCTGAGCTTCATCTCTAAATTGGCAAAAATCACCAGGAGAGTAGGTTTTGGTTTATTCACAAGTCGTCATCAAAGAGACCACGACTTGATCATCCTTTCGATTCCATGTGCAGTTTACCATTAACGTATCATTGTATCCTGGTCCTACAGCACCATATCTTTCATAGCAAAAGTATTGCATGATGGAAAGAACGCCAGAAAGCCAAATCTCTTTCCGTCTTTAAACCAATATATATTTCAAAAGCTAAGAGCAGCCTTAGAGACATAACCTCGATTACTCAACGAAGCCAGCAGCTGTGACCAAAATAAGCGAGATTCCTCTTCCATATTATCGCTTTTCATTCACCTGACTCTCCAACCACCTTTCGCACGTGAACTCCCAAACTCAGCAGATATCACAACACCTGAAATGCTTCAAGAAATTTCAATTCGGGTGTGTTTTCCGACCTCAGAAAATATTTCAGCCACGAATCCATGAAGGATTGTTCTCACTCACCATTGTCTCTTTTGAGCACTTCAGTTTCTGTGATTACAGCCACACGAAGAAGAAAAAGATGAGGAGAAAAATCAGCTGAGATGTGGCATACTCAATTTGGAGAGAGAACCTTTAAGAGGGCTTAATGGGAGAGACGTAAATGAGTATATTCTTTTTTTCTTGCATATTAAAACTGACTCTCTGCTGGCTGGATTTCTCTTGGATCACCTGGCAAGATTCAGGAAGTTGGATGCCAGAATTGGTTTCAGATCTTGTAAATGATGGAAATCCGAAAAGAGTCCTGAATACGGTTTTGCCATAGACTCAAGAGTGGGAATAATGAGAAATCATTCTTTTACATGAGTACCATCACCTGTTTGTCGATCTACTCTCTCCAGATACAACTTTTTCAGCCCTTAATATTCATGCTGTTGGTTTAATGTTTATGAGCATTTCTCGTGGTCGGATTTCTCATTTCATTGTTTCTCATTTTCTCTAGTAATCATCCAAGTCCAAGACCAATAATCTACAGTGCATGCCGATTTGAAAAGTATCAAAACAGAAGAAGTTTCAAAAGCTTGTCAATTTCACAGTAGCCATCTTTCAATCGCATATGCATCAAAGCAATTATATGATGAGTGCATCGGGAAATGGCGAGACATTCTGCAGTATCAAGTTTCCGGCTTCCTCTCAATACTGCCGACTTATTCCGAATCAATTTCAAGACAAGGCAAAACGCGTCTCTAGAAGGTGTTTTTGCCGAAAATCGTTATGAACAAGCTTAATCTTGCAGACACCGACACCGACACCGACACCGACACAGACACAGACACAGACACAGAGCAGGCCAGGGTCATAGAAAAAATATGGAAATAGTATCAAGATTTGAAAGCTTACAGGCACAAGGCAACATTTGCCTTTGGAATCAAGAAAAATTATTTTTTTAAAGTCTATTTACAGATAACCTATGATGTTATAGATAGCCACACTCCTGCTGCGCCATCAGAGAGCCTTCTTGCAAAACAAAGGAATATCTAAGAAGATTTGGAGAACACCAAGCAGGATTGATTCAGCACTAGCGCACACGTTCAGCAACCCAAAAGCTAGAACGCATCCGTTGGCCGCGCAAATGTTCCTGTTCAACTTGAGCCTCATCAGTCTTTGAGATTCAAATGGTGTACAAAACACTCAGATGTATGCCTAAGGATATAGCGGCGTTCCGCATATATATTGTAAAGGCGTTCCAGAAAGAATCATTCAAACAATGATTGTAAAATACCGTATACATTCGAAATGTTTAGGAGAAAATTAGTAGCAGTAATAGAAACCTTATTATTGAATAAAGAATAAACAGATACTAATGTGAAAGTACTTATCAGAAATGTGCTATTATACTTATTTTTCGTGGCAAACGTATGCTCGGCTGGAGCTCTGCTTGACAAAATTCTCCGATCTCATGTATCACAGAAAATCCTTAAGATGTGTAGACTCAGGCATACTTACCTGAACGGTGGATACTTTACTGCTTGAATCGGTCAGGAACTTGAGTGATTCATGAGCGTAATTTGGAAACAAGAGAAGGTGAAAGAGCAATCAAATCTGATAAAGATGATTCAAACTTGATTTAAATCTCTATGATTTGATACTCCAAACACCATCATTTGAGTTTACAACTATACTTTCGTCAGATACGAGTGCAGATAGTTCAAAACCTCCACAAGATAGAAAATATGCCGGGCCGTAGTAAGCGACTAGATTGTACTGAATACGTATCTCTTTGTTTTTTCTCTTTTTCAAAGTTGCGGAAATTCTGGCTTGCTAACTATTTGCTACCATTTTTCCACTGCTGAAATTGTCAAAAGTCAGATGAAACGTGGAGTGTGAGCGGAAATTGCCCGCCAGGGAAGACTAGCAATCCGATACAAATTCCACACTAAATGAAATACCTCAAACTGGCCACTCGACTATAAAAGCGAGAAAAACTTACAACTTAATTGAACACCAGAAGAATTCATGATGCTTACCTTTGCTTCTACCATTTTCTCCTTCTGGGTATTCGCCGGCGCCGTATTTGCTTCAATGTTCGGTACGTTGCACATTCTGGCACGCGAAAGCAAGCTTAATTTGAAAAACTTGATTTCTGATGGAGACAAAATATACGCAAGCGACAAATTGTCTGTGTTTGGCCTTGATGATGAAGGCTATATGATACTGTACGCAACCAAAAAGCCCTTGGGCTTTGAAGAAAATAAACTCGTTGTGGCAGACAATTTCCAAAAAGGACTTAAAGTGCATTTGAAGGATCGGGCGAAAAATGGACAATTTATCGTTCTGTTCAATGGAGATCCCAAGTTTCAGCTTTGTGCGGATAACCTGATTGGATATCACAGCACCTGCGAAGGAGCCACTGATGTTTCGCTCACCTATGATTCTCTCTGGTAAAGTCCATTCATATTTGGCATAAATGTGTATATAGATGAAAAAATGCATTTGTTAGCGAAATCAAGCATAATCTGAGAGTTTGGTAATTAAAAAAGGTGACCAAAGTATTGTTCACACAAAACAATGAAAATCAGCCTGAATCTCCGAGATCATAACACAGAGAGAACTTGGGTATGTGTTAGTTAATATTAAGATTGAGTTGAGATGAACTCATTTCAGCTTAACGCTTTGTTTCTTTTCATGCTGGATACATGTGATCATGGACTGGGAGCCAGAACTGCTTATTTGCTTACATAACTCTACGCAAAGCTATATATGGATATATTTAAGGTCCTTAACCAGCTTCGCTACCGTATCTTGTTTTGAAACCTGGACTCGCTGAGTATGAGATCTAACTAAGTTGTCTTGGCCCTAATGGCTGTAATTCACCCCCTGCCGATCCAACTCTAAAACACAGCCATAAGTCAAATGGAGTGACTGGTGGATTTTGTTAATTGTTTTCCCTTGTAATGGTGTTACAGGTTTCAGAGACATTTTTCGTGTTCCAATTTTAAAATTTAAATTTCATTTGATCCTTGGGGCTAAAACTGTTCGTAAAATCGACTGTTGCCTAGGAGTCAGTGTTGAACAAATCAGCGTATTTACGCCGTAAAAGTTTTTTTTCGCGCGTATTTACGGAATTTGGTTGCGTATTCGTATTCGTTTTCGTTTTTTCGGCAGACCGGCTCTGCGTATTCGTATTCGTATGCGTATACACAACCGGCCCGGCGTATACACTGCGTATACAAAATTTGCCCCGGCGTATACACTGCGTATACAAAATTTGCCCTTGCGTATACACTGCGTAAATTCAAGCTTCAGCACGTGACCTTTTTCTCTTTACGTGCAACATACTCACAACGGTCGCCGGTTGCATCTCATTATAATTTGCATCGATCTTGAATAAGCCTGAGTTTTAAGTCGTCAGTCTGGCTTTTTTTGGGCGCTGCATTTGATTGATGAAGGTAAACAAAAAAAATAGATAGCCTTGCACTTGATATAAACGAGGATG
>JAKTUB010000517.1:0-13363 GCA_030556465.1 Metschnikowia picachoensis | reverse complement strand
AAAAAATATTGAAATAGCTTTAATAACATCATATTCATTGGTTTGAGTACTTTGAAAGCTAATTATTTTACAAGGTTTATTCTCCTTATTTACAATATAAGTTGAAAAATTTCATATCAAAACATTCGAGTATGACAAATTACCTGCATTACTTATGGATTTGCCTATGAAAGCACACAACAAATGGCCAAGTCAAGCAGAAGGCACAATATCTTAGCACTCATTCAAAACAAAAGCTAACTGGTAAAAGCCAGCTAACGCCTGGAACAAAGACCAGGAAGTAGTCCAAATCTCACGTGATACAGTTGTAATGGACTCAGCACAACAGCGGTACCTGCTGGGAGCGACGGCAGAAAGAACCGGCTTTTTTTCTACCGGATCCAGTTGGTTCTTTGTGGATTTAGTGATAACTCTAAGCTGAGTCCGAAGTATCAAAAACTTGAGTAAACACTATAGAACTCACACGTGTTCTGATAGAGCCAGTCTACAGCCTTTCGACCTGCACACTGAGTATCGGGTTCCAGTGATGAGCAAATAGCGTACCGACCGTACGCGTACCAGTACCGTACGCTGCACTCCGTACCGTACGCTCTGTACTCCGTACGCTGAACACTATGCAGGAGAGAGGATGTTGCAAATATTTGGTTGAGCATTTTCATAGCTACAAGAAAGGTAGAATTTACTTAGATAGTTGTAAAAAATGTCTATAAAGTGCAAACAATTCAGAAGATTCACATGTCTAACTTTGGGAAGACTTGAATGGCTGTTGAGGTATCAAAGGTTACTTCGTCATCATCAGCGTCGTCGACAATGAGCCAACCCTCCACTTCCCCATCGTCTTGTTCGTCAGTAACTTGGATAGGCTGATAAACATCGTCCTCAGTGTCCGCATTGTCTTGGGGATATCGTCTTCTCGAATAATTCCTCGGGACTTGAGAATTGCTAGCATTCTTGTCGTTGTTGGCAGAAGCTTATTTCTCTTCTTGGAAATGACATCTCCCATGCGAGAAAATAAAGCCTTGGCCGGTGCAGACATGGCCGACGCTGCGAAATAATCCCTGGCGATGCGAGAAATAATTGGAAATGACGCTTCTCGAGTCTTATGGAATGCAACAGGGTCCTGACGCGGGTTTTCGATAGGTTCCTTGAGATACCTCTCAATTTCATGCTCTGAGTGCACGAGGTCAGTCTGACTCCCGAAACGAAATCTTCCAAGCCCTGGAGATGAGGTTTGCGTCGGTTTCTAAGGTAATTTTTTCACGGCATCCCTGTGTTGAACCATATATTGGGAATAAACGACATAGTCAAATGTGTCCTGCACATATACCCTCCGTACGGTACGGAGTACCGTACGCTGAGTACGCTGCCTGCCTCCGTACGCGTACGCTGAGTACGCGATTTGCTCATCACTGTCGGGTTCCTCATAGGGAACATCGATGAAAAGAAAAGCACGGGTGAAATTTTTTTATGGTTTTAGTTCAATTATGTGATTTTTGGAACCTAGCTTAAAGGTTCCACCAATCCTTCAAGAGCCAGAATCGATGGTAGAGTAAAACGTCTTTCACCGCTCGCTCACCAAACCAGTAGAAAGAGTATCACGTGACACTTTGTCTTTCTCCACGCGTCGACAATTCACGAATGAAATATATGGAATAGACAAACCTGAGGCCTAGCCGATATTTTGGAAAACGCCATGATCCGCAACTTTGCCGCTCGTAGACCCTACTCGACGGTGTATTCCACGGTTAAAGTACAGAAAGGCACGTCAGTGCGTGACCTATTCTACACCCCGGTTTTCAAGTCGTTATTTCTAACCTTAGTCTTGGGCTCGGCCGTAGTCGAAGCCACGAAAAGAAGAAAAGAGATCGATGCATTACGTGCAGCATATGAGGCCAAATTTGGTGTGCTTGGGAATGCCATTGAGCGGATCCGCCGCCGTGAGCCCGTGGATATGGTGGCCGAGCTCAGACTTGCCAATTCCTTGACCAGGAATAAGTACAACAATGTGACAGACGTGCATTTGGATGACCAGTTCGAAGAGTTCTTAAAGCTGGCCGAAAATGACGAGATGATCCCCGTGGAGCCGCTGAAAGAACATGTACAGGATGTTGTGGAGCCTGTTTCTGGCCAGCAGCGGTCAGTTAAAAGCGCTGCTTTCCTATGATTTCGCGAGTGAACACTCCCAGCGCGTATTTATCTAGAAAAACTTCTTTGGCTTTTTCTTTGGCGCGTCAAGCCTACTTTTGAGGTCGATTCTTTTGGAATCCATCCTGTATTCGAAGTCAATATGGTCATCATCGCTTCTTTTCTTCTGTACCAAGTCCTACAACATGTGCATGGGCGCATTTTCACGTGTTTTGATGGCGTATCTACATTGAAAACACAACTTCGGGACTCTTCTAACCCTAACCCTAACTCGGCTAATTTTTGTTAGTACAGGAAAATAGTGGCGATTAGCGGGAGAATCATGTGCAACAGCCATTATATGGCGCATGACAAACACCGGAGAAAACTTGATCTGTAAAACTATCCATAATGATACACACCACTCACACAAACGCCACCTTTTTGTAGGATTTGCGATGGGAGTCACCCGACTCCACGATTTTTCCTTCTTCGGCCAAACGGCGTAAACTCTCCAAGAGTTCCAGGTTCTCAACGCGCATGTTCAGATTCTCGTTTACCATTTTTGCCAACTCCGTGAAGCGCATGCCAGAGCCGTTTCCGAGCATCGCAAGCACTTCGGTGTCCAAGGACTCACGCATTCTGCGTTGCATTGACGTTGTGCCCGTCTGGACAATGTCCATATCTATACGGCCAGTTCTTGGGTCTGTAGCATAATCTTTGATTGCGGATTTGATCAAGCGCACAGCTTCTTTCACGTCGATAAGCTCGACATGTTCACTCAAACGCATTTTCGCATGAGCTTCGGATAAACGGATCATCGACTCTAGTTGTCTTGTAGTAGCAGTAATTCGCTTCTCTGATGAGCGGGTATCGTCGCCAAGATTACGCATCTCAACATATGCGCACACCAACTCGTTCTTACTTTCGGGCGTAATCACGGGATTCACATTTTCTTTAGCATACTGGATGTAAGTGCTTAAGTCTTGGACGGGCAAAAGCGCATGCGAAGAGACAGACTGAGGCACATCCTCCAAGTACATGTCGGTGATGTGGGCAGCCAATTGACGGTCCATAGACTCGTCTACGCGGTCAAGGATCAAGTACACAAGGTCGAAACGGGACAACAAGGGTGGAGGCAAGTCAATATTGGAGGTCACGGGCAAATTGGGGTCATAGCGCGAGTTGATTGGGTTTGCTGACGCCAAAATAGAAGTACGTGCATTGAGCGTGGTAATGATGCCTGCTTTTGCAATGGAGATTGTCTGCTGTTCCATCACTTCGTGTAAGACCGAACGAGTGGTGTCGCTCATCTTGTCGAACTCATCGATGCAGCACACACCACCGTCCGAAAGCACCAATGCACCAGACTCCAACACAAGCTGTTTTGTGTCCACGTCACGCGTAATGTACGCAGTGAGACCAACCGCCGAAGAACCTTTACCTGAGGTGTAAATACCACGCGGCGCAATCTTGTGCACATACTGCAAGATCTGGGACTTGGAAGTCGACGGGTCACCACAAAGTAAAATGTTGACGTCACCACGGTAACGGCCACCTTTGCGGAACTGCTTATTGGTGCCACCAAAGAGCTGTAGCAAGATTCCCTTTTTCACATCATCCATCTCGTAGATTGACGGCGCCAACGAGCGTGCCAACAACTCGTACAAATCATCACGCAGGGCAATCTCCTTGACGCGTGCAACATCTTCTGCGCTGAGCTTGCGCATCTGCTCAACCTCCTGCGTCTCGGCGGCTTGCTGCTCAATTGTCAGTGCGTCTGCGGCAAGACGCTTCGCATCGATTTTCTTAATGTGCACCACGTCTAGGTATGTCTTGTACAAGTTCTTGAGGGCCCTCTGGCGGGTGTTCACGCGTACCGGCAAAGAGCGAAAGATACCGCAGACCTCCACACGATCACCCGCACGACACGTGTCAACTAACTCATCATAGACACACAAGTTGATCGAATGTGGCGTCTGTCCGTCCGGCACCAAATCCGGGGTCTCCTGCAACTTGATCACCTGCTTGTCAGCAAACGACAGCCTGTTGTGCACGATAGCCATGGTATTGGTCTGGGCACACACGGAACGCGGGCATTTTGTTGGTTCGGAGATGATGCCCCTATCAATTTCAACGGCTACCGTGTGGTCACACGCGCTGCACTTGAAGAACGCAACCTTCATGTCCGGAACAATCGCACTCGCGCGCAACACGAGCCCCTTCACGCTAACCAACTTGTCGATGTCATTTGGGTTCAATTCACGCATACCGCGGCGCACCGCATTGATGTTGTAGGGTCTGATTGTATAGATGTTGGTTTCGATGTCGTCGATCTGCATCGCAGCAGGGTCCGAGAAGAGCAGCACGAGGCAGTCCTTGACCGTCTGGTCCATAATTGGAATCACCTCTTGTGGGTAGTTGATGAGCTGATAGTATAACTTTTTGGTGGCGGCAAATGCAAGCAAGTTGCCCGCGTCCAAGTTCAAGTTGGTGGTGCCAAGGTCACGCATCGCCGTCAACTGCCCCACGTAGTACAACTGCAGGTCCTCGGGCTCCACAGGCCGGTTATCGAGCACCTTACGGTACTTCATCTTGAACAGCATCAAGAAATCGCGAAACGCATTGCTGCAGTCTTGGATCAGCACGTTCGTACCCCAGATAACACGCACAGGCTCGCCCAGGTCGTAGATATCCAGCAGCGGCTGCGACCTGTCCAGCAGCGGACCCCCTGGCCCGCCCAATGAGGACGACGGGTGTCTGGAGTCAAACATACGCCGTCTTCTAGGCGATGCCAGGGCGTCCGAATGCAAGTCTGACCGCACGTGTCTCCTTTGGATCCGGTCCACGTCTGAGTGGGTACCGTCGGAGCGCAAGTTTCCGCCCGAACGCAAGTCCAGCGTGGCGTGACGGCTCAGCGAGGTGTAGTTCAAAGGCGACGAGATTTCGCGACGTTGCAGCGCCGGGCGGTTGTCGGAGCCCGGATTAGACGAGCTCAGCATGAAAAGAAGCGGCGACAGCGGCACAGCGGTCTGCAGCTGCAGTTGCAGTTGCAGCTGAGATTGCGAATTCAGCAGCGCAGGCGGTTCAGTGGCCTGGGCCAGGCTTCTGACTGGTGACAGCGACATTCTAGGGGTGTTTTTAACAGGGACAGAAGGATTTCGGCGGCTAACCTGCGGGTAACGGCCAAGTTAAAGAGAAATTCTGTTTCAGACAGGAATATTTGGCAGCCAAGTTTGGTGTATGGTTTCCTTGGGTTGAGATTTCGTGGAAAATCTTTCTTTCGGCTCAAGATTCGACAAATTCTGGACAAATTGGTATCGTTGTTAGAAAGAAAGAAATGGTGATGGGTATATCCTGGGCGTTTTTTTCGTCGCGGCGCGTAATCACATTTCCTAATTCGGCGAAATTGAAATGACATTCTGTATGCAGGACATTATATACAGGAAACACACGGCTCAGTTATATGTTATTCTTAGAAAGGTCTACAAGCGTGAAAATAAGATTGCAAAATCTGAAACATCTTTGCGGGGCACGCGTTTTGCTACTTATCCAGTATTCGCTTCTCCCGTAGTCTCACAACTAATGTGACGTCTCCTTTGACTGGCCATGGACTCTAAGAGCCGGATCTGTGATGTTCAGAGGCCAGTGGAGTAAAACCCGCGGAAAATTCGTTGTTTTGGCCGCTCAACTTTGTACATACCACTGAAAACGTACGTAGTTTGCTAATGAATCACTGTTCGATTGTCCATGTAATGACACCATGTTCGGTGTTGAGAATGAGATAGTTTGCACGCTCGGTAGTGGCTTGTACCGATAGCACACCGGGGCTTTTGACGATATCGTAGAAAAGGGCCGGGCTAACATGTGAAACGGTCGTAAGCGTGGCAGATTTTATCAATTTGGCCAAATTTGCAGCTGTTTCGGGATATTCGTACGTGTTTGTGGCCCTCACATGTGAATCTTCATAATGAGGAAGCGCATTCAAATGTACCAACGCCAAAAACTCATACAATTCGATCTGCTCGTCAGACGAAAACTTTTCCATATTTGACAAAGCCACATTCTCTTCACAAATCTCCATCTTTTCGGGCACAAAAACGGCATCTTCCGACGGAAATGCATTCCTGTGCAAATCATCAAACTGCACACCTCTCGCCGGTATATAAGGTATTTCCGTGAAAAGTACTAGCTCTGCAGAGACGAAAACCTCGTCAATCACCGCATGCAAATCTTTTTGGTGCTTATCCTTTTCCCTCCAGTCCACAGTGGCGGAATAATAGTTCACGAAATCAGGCGACCCTTTTGCCGGCTGGCTTTTCTGGAATTTAATGTACCGTCCTGCATATGAGTGATGGTGATAAGTATACTGGTCCAACGTCAAAATCACCATTTGTGGCAGCCGTGAGTCCAATTTGATCGTGTTACCGTTCTGCGTGACCGTCAAGCTGTAATACTTTGCAGGAGAGTCCACAAGCGTTTGTATTGTCTCCATAACATGGCTGAGATTTGTGCTCTTATATAGATAGTTTTTCTGTAATAGATCGTGAATTAGACTCTTTGTATCTGAGAAGTTACAGACCACAGATAGAAACGTGAGCGGCTCCGTGATGAATTCAGGGAGATCATTGCATGAATATGAGAGTTTCGCAGCCATTGAGCAGGTGGATGAGGACATTTAGGATGAAATGAATCGATGATCATGTGTATCTGGCGAAGAACAGACCCGTGCATCCCAAGTTTTGAAATCTACCAATTTAAGACTGCTGGAATCTCTGTATTGACAACTACTCATACACCGACCAACACACAATTGGTGCCGATTCTGTGAATTTAAAGATAGCCTGAGATAACATGAAATGACGTGGCAAAGACCGGCGGCCTTCAGAACTAGCATTTCTTGCATCTTCTAAAATAATGTGATTTTTAAGATTCTCACGCGTCCACCTGCATACAATCAAACAATCAACATGGCTGTTGTGGTACGTCTCCACACACACACTGCTCATGGCGACAACAGAGAGATAAATGCAACCAAATGAACGACGACCATTTGGAGGATATAAGAGAGAGAATAAGATCATCGCCATCGCAAAGAGCAGGAAATCGTGACAATTTGGGCGCAATTCCGGTTCCAAAACTCGATATTTCACCCATTCTCAAGCATGCGTCTCCAGGACGAGATCGGCGAAGCCCAATAAGCACCGTAAACGGCCAGAAACGCTCGTTTTCGCCTGCCAGACTAATCACAGTTCCTTCTGTACGCCAGTCTGGCTCCCCAGAGCGAAGATTGCAAATCCAGGAATTAGAAACGCGGCTCTTGAAGCTGGCGCTGAGCGGACTGCTGAGCCCAAAATTGCAGCCATGCGAAATGCCGTTGAAAAATATGGAATTCGGATCATATCCATCTGATTTGAAGCATAAATCACTTGAAATGAGCCCTAAAAGGGCAAGGTTCGCAGATCCTCCAGAAACAACCGAGAAAACCATGGCAGTCACGAGATCACCATCAGATCTTGCAGATACGCTAGAACGGGTCTCAAATTCACTCACCGCAACGGTGGTGTCGCTACGAGACGTCAAAGAAACGCAAAGGGAAATTCTGGCTGAGCTTGGGCGGCTAAAGGAAGAAGTTGCTAAACTTCGAAAGAGCCAAAACGTCATGATTTAAACTGCCTTCGCTTGTTTTGCCTTTGAGCAGCCTAAAAGTCAATATTTTGTTTGGTCTGCGTTGGCTCTTCGGCATCTTCAACAGGTATGCCCCATTCTTCAATTTCAAACTTTTTGCGTCCGTTCTTGAACGCATACTCCCCATTGGTTACCATCATCATGCCCCGCTCAGAAAGCAAGGGCACTTTTATGATATTGACTAAGCCTTGCTGAATCTTTGCCGGCTCGTTTTTGTATGCACGCTCGATTAACGCCGCCATATCGGGGTTGAATGGCTGCAAATGCACCACACCGTCCACAAGCGTCTCTATCATGTGCGTGACTAGCGTATTTCTTGGGTACAAATCTAGCGCCAACGACATCATGAGCACCGCCGAAGGCACGCGCGCGAGGAGGGCCCTGAGGCTATGCATGAAAGGGATAACAAAATTAGGCGCCAGGCACGCCGGTGGATACATGCTCGGATTAAGAAATCCAGGCATGGCTATACGGACTGTTTTACCTTGTTTCGCATGCAATTCTGCAAGCTTAGCCACCTGGTTGACAGTAGCAGCATATGTGGTGCTGATAGGAACAAACGTCATATCGTGTGCACTCGCTCCAGGTAAAAGTCTCTGAGTGATGTCAAACTGGGTCACGTAATGCTCGTCAACTGCCTCCGTGGGTCCGGATTCATCAGAATGTCCCTTCCTCGCGCCATTGAGACCGTATCGCCATGCAATTTTCAAATCCTTTTCAGCCATGTTTGCCACACTTACCTGCGACGATTCACGTGCTATTTTTGCCTTTTTCTGTTCCTTGGACGACCCTTTGTATTCGCCGGGCAAGTCCTTCGCCCACGCTGCAGGGGGGCCGACCACGATCACGTGACTGTGGAATGTGTTCTTTTCCACTCGGTTGTGCATCACTCCCTGGGCGGCAAAGTTCCGGAGCAACACTGAAGCAAAATCGGTGGTGCCGGATTCCTCAATCAATAATGAGTTTGATAACGGAAGCCCTTGGTGAACCAAGATCTTGTCTAGATCCGCACATCCGGTTGAAACCGTAGCTTGTGACGAAACAGACGACGGCCGCACGCCAATTGAGGGCAAAGGCAGACTTTCCAGATCACTGCTCTTTTGCTGCAAGCTAGGTTTGCCAATAATAGCTGGCATTCTGCCACTAAGTCCTGTGCTGGGTACAGGAGCCCTTCCAGCACCACGATCTAGCGGGACTCTGGCAATGTGAGGCACTGGTGTTACGCCAGGGACCCCTCTTGGGCCCGTAAGCGGCTCATTTCTCTTTCTAAATGACATCAAAGGGGAAGTTTCCGTGCTGGTGTAGTTGAAATGTACGTATCTTCAAGTTGAGATGCTCAAATGGTGTGGTGCACGGGTCTGAATGAAGCCGTGCCGGCCTGTTGCTTTTGTCAACACATTATGAATACGGGTTACTCTGTTGATGTAAATTCTTCACTTATGACTTTAATTGTCAGCTAGAGCCAGAATGTGAAGAGAAAATGAAAAACAAAACAGTGTGTGTGCTTGAAAGATATTCTTGCAGTGTTGTATCGTACAGTCTGACTACGACGTACATGTCGTATATCCTAGGCTCATCGTATCGTACTTCCGCCTATAACAGAGTACGATTTCGTACAATGTTAGTGAGTTTTTTTTTTTTGGGCTATTTTGTCTCGAGTATTTCAGACGAAGAGGGTTCACGGATAATGACACTACTCAGGTAGAGGAGCGATTCAAATATGCTTACCATCGCTATGAGGGAGTCTTCGACAACAAGCAGAGTCGTGGCGCTTCTCACACCTCAGATAGTGGGGTGAGGACCATAACTCAAACGTCTTCTGAGGAAGTATCCGTCAGTTTGAAACTTTTGAGTGACGACGAACTGTCGGTCGCTCAGGTGAACGAAGTTGAACTACACCTCTCTACGAAAAGAGATGGGCGCTACAAGAGTGTCATTGAGTTCTATCAAGCCAAAAAGGGCACATACCCCGTTCTTTTTGATATGGCAAAAGACTGCTTGGCCATACCAGCTATGTCCGCACCCTCGGAGTCGTTATCCTCCTGCCTGAATGATGTTAATACGAAGAAAATAAATCGAATATCCCCGGAAATGGTGAAGATGTTGGCGTTTCTCAAGTATAGATTATAGGGCTCGAAGGGAACTCTTTCAAGTTCTGACGGCGAGGGCGAGCTGGACGAGCTGGATGAGCTGGACGAGCTGGATGAGCTGGACGAGCGGGATGAAGAGATGGGTGGAGAAATGGATGGAGATTCATGTGATGCAGCGAGAACAAGCAAAGGCAAAAATCCTGCTGCCATGGAAATCGTGATTTGAGTTGACAAGCTTTCGCAAGACTAATTTTTCAAAACAACTTACCAGACCGTCGAAAGAGATTACAAAATGAATTCGGAATAGCTTATAATTCTGGCGTTCATCGAGATGATGCCGATTTATCCTCAAAACATTGGTAAAACCACGACTTTCGTATTCTATCGTATTCATCGTACTTTCGTACACATCGTACAGGGTCGGATATCCAACATATACGTCGTATTGGGCTCGAGTATTTCTTCACTCTATCAGTGACAGAAACTAAGTTCTTCTCTGTTCTGGCATCCTTGATGTTACCAGTACTTGGAAACCCTTATATTATGGTAAAACCCCTATTTGTGTCAACTGCTGTACTAAATACAATTATGCCTGAAAAAAAACTTCTCTCCGCCCGGGCGTCGACGCAAGGTCTGTAAACCTCAACGTCTGGAACAGTGTTGCGCGCTATCGTAATTTATCGTTTTTCGTAATACGAAAAACGACATTACGATGGAAATGACGAAAACCGAATGACGATATTTGAAGTCATCAAAATCGTAAATAATCGTTTTTCGTAATACGATTACATGACGATAAAAAAACGATAAAAAAACGATAAAATGACGATTTTGCCTTTTCTTTGGTCAAGTCATGTCAAGCGCCAAACGATTTTCTTAGATTTAGGGTTGGAGCCTCGAATATGTGGGGACATACTGGTCCTTTATTTGGCCACCGCTCTCAATCCAAAGTATAAACTCAGATATTTTCAGCTCAAAGAATCTTTTCCGCCTGCTTTGGTTGATAACATCAGAGAGAATTTGGAAAGGGTGTACAAGCTTTATCTGAGATACTACGAAAAGAAACAGGGAAATGCGGGAAGCACCTCACAAGCCGACCAATGCTCAAAGGCGGTTGATGATGCGGGAACCAAACGCTTTTCTTTTCTTAGTGAGGACGAGTTTTCTGATGCCGAAGAAGACGAAGTCAAAGCATATCTCTTCGAGAAACCTGAGGACTGAATTGTCGTCACTAATTATCGGTATAATAAAAAGAGGTTTCCTATGCTTTATAAGCTTGCGGAAGATATTGTGGCTATCCCAGCTATGTCCGCGCCGGCAGAGTCCTTCTTTTCAATCCTTGGAGATGTAATCACGAAGAAGAGAAATAGATTGTTCACGGCCACGACCAAAATGTTAGCAGTTTTTGAAAGATGTGGTGAGAAAAATAAGGCCTGATGACGAAGACCTGGGTGTGGAATCTGATGATGATAATGCTGGAGACGATGTGGAGTTAAACGATATGATTCTGAAAGAGATCGACGATGTTAGTGGTGACCAAATAGAAGTAGACATTGCTGAGGCTATTGAGATCAATTGAGGTCGTGGCCTTTTTGACGACTGAACGTATTTCAGCAATGAAGCAGTTATTTTTCTTGCATGACTCAAAGTAGATAGATATATATTTCTTTAAAACAAGATAATGTTACCATCATAATTTCACCGTGCTGAGGAAAGGAGCGAAGACTTTTCGAACAGAAACAATTGGCTCGTTGTTCGGCGAGGTTGTTAATGCAGAACCCAGATCCACTCCGGCGAAATCATAAGATAATAACGATAGAAAAACGATAGAAAAACGATAAAATGACGATAAAATGACGATAAAAAAACAATAAAAAAACGATAAAATTACGATAAACTTACGATAAGATTACGATTTACGATTACGATGACGATAATTCCAGGTCATCTTATCGTTTTTCAAAAAACGATGACGATAATTCCAGGTCATCGTTTCGTAAATCGTAATTTTATCGTTTTTCTATCGTAATTCGCAACACTGATGCGTAGCTACTTTGCGTAGAGTAGCCGCGAAAAATTCTACTCTACGCATGCGTAGCTTGAAAATCGGGCTACGCTACTAATGCGTCGCGTAGCGTAGAATTTAGGAAGCTGTGTCTCAAAATTTGAGAATGAATCATGAATGATGTCGTATAGTCGATAGTATTACTGGGAATAGAGACATCAAGCAAGTAGCGCTAAATACAAACGTAAGAAACTGGTATAATTAGATGAAGTCAGACGTACAAACATCTGCTCGAAAAAGAGAGCAAGCGAGTTCATGGCACTGGTGACCGTGGTCTATTGCAGGAAAATGTTCATACTATCTTCCAGCACTTCTTCATAAAGAATTGTCCAAGATCGTGGTCAGTAAGTAGCTCAAAGCTTTCTTTCTCTCCTGCAAAAGCTCTAGTTCGGGCCTGGCGTCAAGAAAATCGGAGGTGCATTGCTTGGCAATACTCGTAGTACTTGCCTAATTGGAACACCTAACACGGCGCGTCTGATAATCTAAGGCACGCCATTCACGGTTCAGAAAGAATGCTGGGCACTCATACTAGGGTCTGTTCGAAAATTAGCCATTGAAATACCCTTAAAACCGGTTATCTAGCCGCATTTAGTTTATACTGCATACAAGCTCCACGGTCTCTACTCTACGCTACTCCGTAGCTACGCTGAGAGCCAGCCTATGCGTTGCCTAGAGTAGAGAGCGTAGCTACTCAGTAGCGTAGCGTATTAAATTCTCTACGCGGCTACGCACTTTTTGCCCATCTCTGGTGTGCGGCGCCGTCGCGGTGGTTGGCCTTGATAGGCTGTCCCACAAACCGCGACGCCCGCATTCGTGCGTCTCTCCTACCTAACATCGTCTCGAGAATCAGTTCTCGAAAGCGTCCAGACTAGTTTTAGACTTAGTTTAGTGTACAAACTTATTTCTTTCTTTCTTTGTGTCTAGAGGGACCAATTTGAACCGTAGTTGTTTGTGATGCTTTGCCCTTGTTTAGCATCTTCCATAAGTCACAATAAAGAGATTTGGGGGTGTGTGGAACGAAAGTACTCGTATCTTCCGGTTCAGGAGTGGGCGTTCAGAGTCTGATACGCGGGAGGGATTGAACGGCTCTATCTGATTATATCAAATATGAGATATGGGAATTATCATTTCAGATAATCAAAATTGTGAAATAATTCGACATAATTCGAGACAATCATCACTGCTGCAAAGTAAAAAAATATATCGATAAGAAGCTTTCATTCTAAGGTAATAACGAAAAGAATTATCATGCGAAAAGATTCTAGAATCTTGATTCTTGTAAGGTGTTCCATTTAGGCAAGTTTTGTGTGCTTGCCAAGAAATGCGCCCTCTATTGTTCAGGCCAGCGTGGCTGGCTGCCCACACTTGAACAATGGAAAGGCAGACTCTATTGTCT
>JAKTUB010000516.1:0-13389 GCA_030556465.1 Metschnikowia picachoensis | reverse complement strand
AGACGCCTGCGGCGAAAATCAAAGCGACATCTCACGAATTTTTCTTATTTATAGAGCTGCAACGCTCCATGCTAATAAACAATATTGATATCGTCGGTATTTTATAGCTAGGAACCCGGGTTTCAGACCTTGACAATTGAAATGGAGAAAGCGACCACATGTGCGTTAAAAGCCCGAGTCTCTGTCTCTGTCTTAGTCCCAGTCCCAGTCCCAGTCCCAGTCCCAGCAGGATCAGTGTCAGTGTTGCGAATTACGATAGAAAAACGACGATTATACGAATTACGAAACAATGACCTAGAATTATCGTAATTGTAATCATAATTCGTCATTTTATCGTTATTTTATCAATTTTTTAATCTTCATGAAATCGTATTACGAAAGACGATTATTTACGTTTTTGATGACTTCAAATATCGTTTTTCGTCATTTCCATCGTAATGTCGTTTTTCGTAATACGAAAAACGATAAATTACGATAGCGCGCAACACTGATCAGTGACCACAGCTTGGAACACGACCTCAGCCCCAGCCCCAGTAGTTACGAACATTACCGTTGCCACCGAAAATACAGCAGCTATGGAAGAATTCAAAAAAAGGTACGACTGAATGCTAACGAGTGACCTAAGTCAACAAGGTTTTTTCTTGGGTGGCAACTCAAAAACAGTGCACCAATTACTTTAATAAAAGCGCAAGGTCAGTCCCCGCTGTTATAGATCGAAAAAGAGTAGCCCGCGCTAGGTGGAGACTGTCAACATCCTTTCCACAAAAGGGTGCGCCATCATTAAGTTCACTGTAAATATGATTGAGCAATCTGATGACCTCGTCATCGAAACGTGCCGTGGGGCTGTGGCTCTTGAGAAGTACATTCCAATGGCCAACTTGAAACTTATTGGTTTATGCGCCCGACTTCAATCCAAAATGGCAGATGATTGAGTGACTCGAAGTCACACATTTTGGAATTTCAAAGCGGTTATCTCGAGTATTATGGAAAAAAGGCCCGGGCAGAGGTGACAGCAACATGTTTAACGACATTTCCGCAGTAGTGGCCTACTCTTTCGGAGTTAAGCGAATGTAAACGTGCCCTTTTTTACGTCAGAGTGCGCGGACCTGGGCGTCCTTATCAGTGGCGCGGGCTCCTTTTTAAAGACATTATAATATTAGAAGGAAACTATATCTATAGACCTATTTTTTTTTAAAGATATATCACAACCTACAGACCCTGAAATACCTTTTTGGAAGGAATACTGAGTAGCCGAGAAACCATGACCATCCCGGCCCCTAGCCTCTCCTCCTTATTCGCCCATCTTTAATGTCATTAGGAATCGAACCGCGGCCTTGTAGGTGTAATTTGAACACTTTTTTTTTTAAAGAAACAAATCGTATTAACAGGAACCCGCAGTTAAACGGTCAAAAATCTATATATTTATAGACTGTTGAAACACCAAATGCCAGTTCCTATACAAATGGCCTTTTAGTATACTTGAGTATCCGGGACTATCTCTCAGCCCCGCTCGTAATCGTATTATTCGGTAAAGAAGGAAAGCAACCATGGGTTCCCGCGTGAAAATTTTTCACTCCCGTGGGTGCAGTCCTTCCTATATACAGGATAGCCACTGGCGTGAGATATGCTGTGTCAACATAGACAAAAAACCTGCATACGTCTGGTTAGAAGACTGAGTAATGAAGCCCCCCGACTTTCCCAAGCCTTAGGTCTTCCTCCTTATTCTAGCCGCTGTATAGGTAGTGTCAACTTGTCCGTATTTTACTTCGTTCCAACGCCTTTTTCAATTGTCTATTCAGAAGAGGCTAGAGGGCAGTGCCTCCTGTTGCCTCCCGGCGTCTGGATAAATAGACCTGGCGGACGGTGTCGACGTACCAATTAAGGTTGCGTAAATTTTCGTAGGTATTGTTCAATGGTGCCAACATCGAGTTCAAATTCATTGGTGGTACGGAGGTAGCCTTGGGCCAGTCCGGCTAAACATACTGTTCCTTCATTTGTTTTTTTTCATCTACTCCGGTATGGTGTAATGGTTAGCACACGACTCTCTCACCCTCGAGATCTGGGTTCAATTCCCCGTACCGGAATTAATTTTTTTTTTCTTTTAAATACCTCTTGGAAAATTGCAAAGCAACGTATTTTTTTTTTTGTATAATGCGGAGTACCTTATGTTTTTCATCGAAGAAGTCTGATCAATTGATTTGAATTCTGTGTCGGCACTACAGAAAAATCTTAAAATTTCAAAAGAGAAATAGTGCATAAACACCGTTTTCTAGGTCTGTTGGACTGGATGTCTGGAGGGAATGAACGATACAGTCTGAAAATGACTTAGATTCTAATAGTTGCACCACATCATGAGTTACAATTGTTCGAATATTTTCCGCTGTCCACATGCCGGTTTCTATATTTATTGTATTTTTCTGTAACAGCTGTAAGACTTAGCTTATCAAGTCAAATTTGTCGACTGGATAGAATCTGGACCTGGAATGGGTTGCTTGGTGGCAGCGGGTCCACTTTTAGGTCTCTGCAGGTCTTAGATTAGAAAATATTTTACGACTTTCCGTTGTCAAATAATGTCATGGAGAAACGGACTCCCCGGAGAAGAGTCCCCGGGACAAAGCCCACCTTCAAAGTAAAGGTCCCCAGTATAAGTCGGAGAGGCAGAGCCCGAAAAGGGGCCCTGCCTAGTTCATCCATCACTGGGGGAAGATCACTCTAAGACATTGATAACTGCTAACCCATCATAGAGATGACGTGTAGTAAACCAGATCAAATAGAATCTGATGTTTCCATCAAGTCAGTGCTCCAGGAACCGAATAAAGCATTCGTTAGTTCCTTGTTGGAGATTAGTTTTCCACAGTAAAAAAGGGAAAAGTTTTCACTGGAAAGAAAGAGAAAGCACTCAATATGCACCGCTACAGCAGCTACTTAAATGGTGTGCACAAAGGATGACTAACCAACTATAAACGGATATATACTATATGTTGTGTCCCTTATATATAGTACCAATACATTACCAAAGAAAATATACAAATAAATAAATAAATAAATAAATAAATATATAAATAAATAAATAAATATATATATATATATATGTAAACATTAGTCACGTGTGGTGGGTTGGTGGCTAAAACTTTCTTCTACGTGCGAGAACATGCGGTCCCGTAAGACCAATCATACATGCCTGCACATGTTGAAACACTCAAATCCTAATTCTATCAGAGATCATCGGGCCAGACTTTTTACCCCAAACCTCACTGAATCAGATACTCGTCAATCGCGGTATTTACATTTGAATTACGTACACGAAACCTGGAACTTTGAAAAATACGTTATAGAAACATCATTTTCCTCCATCTCAAAAAAAGTCGATCCATCACTCATCTTTGGAGATACACCTATACCACTGGTTTCACTAATTGTGCTGAACAAAGAACACAAAAACCATGGATGATCTCCCGACTCGATGGGAAGTGGAGCTTGAGTTCGTGCAGTCTCTAGCCAATATTCAGTATGTGAATTATCTAGCACAAAATGGGTATTTCTCCGACCCCAGTTTCATCGCGTACCTCGAGTACCTTAATTATTGGCAAGACGCCAAGTACGCCAAGTATTTGGTGTATCCAAACTGCCTTCATATTCTTACGCTACTACAGAAAGAGGCCTTTCGAAAGGATATAGTGAATCCGGACTTCATGAACACTTTGATGAACGATATGGTCCAGAAATGGCAGCGGCCGGAGGATTCACCCGAAGAGGAGCAGAATACGGAAGCCGATGGCGTGGAGAAAAAAGAAGGAAACAACGGTCAATTTGAGCCAAATGGAAAAAACGGTGAGGCCCATTCAGAGATCAAAGTAGAGAACAAAGACCTGGCAGAGAGTATGAATTGAATGATTGAAACGAAAAATGTCAGCACTTTCTGGGTGATACGAAGTACGCGGAGTGAAGCCAACTGAAGAGACACGACAAAATGCCGTATGGCTTACTCCCAAAGCTCAGATTCTGTTCGAAGGGGTTTTGGTGTACTTCTCGGTCCATTTATCAGGTTGACTACTTTTCAAAGAAGAAAAGCTTTCAAATCAACCCCTTTTATCTTGAGCTAACAGAAATTCCGAAACGGCAAGTTCGGAGAGCGGGCCCAAAATCAAAGATTCCATACGGCATTCTGAAAGAGTATGATGAATAAGCCAGGGGACTATCACATATCTCCGCGCACGCTGCGTAGGACTGAGAGTTATGGCAACTTAGCCTTACCTCTACAGTCGACATAGTCTCTAAGCGAGTGTACATGCGATAAATTAAAGGGGAAAATAAAACGATTGGAAAACAGGAAAATAGAAACGAAAGTTAAAATTGATTAGCCACAGTGGGGATCTGACCGTCACCACGAGCAAGCACTATAGAATGCCCCTGCTTTCTCGCCTTGATCACTTGTCTGGACACCTCATCCTCGTCTCGTAGGTAGACGTTCAATGAGTTGTGGGCTACATCCACCAGGTGCACCATACAAAGACCGACAAATGTCGCCTCAAGCTCGGTGAAGTCGGAACCGCTCATGAAGATTTTTTCGGCAGAATTCGAAAAAGGTAATGAGGAGGATTTCACAGTAAAGATGGCCATAATTGTGGCTTCGACCATGGTGAAAACGTCCTCTCGAGTTATGTCAGGGTAGCACTCGAGCTGAAGCACGCTTATGGCGGAAATATGGTCGAGCGGAAGTTTCACAGGGTCAGTATGGAGAATGGGCTTTTTAAAGTCAAAAGTTTGGCTCGGAGCTTGGTGGAAGTAGAAAAGTTTGTTGCGATACAACAACTCATTTTTGGTAAGCCCTCTATCTCTCCGCACACCCCTCACAATCGAACAGTCTCTGTGTTGAAATCCAGTCAACACCTCATAATCTGGATGATCGGTCTCCTCAAATGCGTCTATCTCAAAACCTTCGAGCGATACAGCGTCATTGTGTGTCAAGTAAACCATTTTTTTAGGGATAAATGCACGGCTGAATTCCATGAGAAGCTCTTTCCCATATCCCTTGATCCAGCAAGGAAACTTCACCACGAGCGGGATACCTTCATGCTCGAGATTTTGCTTATAGTGAGCGAGCAATTCGTGACACAACCGAGTGTAATAATTTGGTCTATCGGCGAAAGAAGGGAAGCCATAGTATCGATGCAAATCTTCCTCGTTCTGTTCCTGTGTCCAGAAAAAGAACTCTCCCAAGATTGCTTTAGGTACCACGCGTAACGACAAACATCCGGGTGCGTTACTGTCTATACTCCCCGGATCAAGGTCAAGATACGCCACCGACTTTCCTCCTGCGAGCACCCTATTGTTAATTATTGCCTTTGAAAAGGTCTTTTTACCGCCATTGGGTACTCCAAATATAACTACAGTCTCCATTTGACGGAACACGCCGTTGTGTGTTCTTAGTGGATGCTGATCAAAAAAGATGGCGCTTGTGGACTCTTTCGGTCCCAGCACAAATTCGAACGTGTACTGAGTATCTTTGCTGTAGTCCTTTCCAACACGGGACTATACCTGCAAAGGTCCTGGAGTCCAATTGACCAATTCCTCAACTCTATAATCGTGCTGCATTGGGGAAACAATATTTCATCGTCACTCAGCTGTTTCTCGAGAACAGGATGGTCATTCTCGGGCACAGATAATGTTGGAAGCGATTCAACTAAGCTGGTGTTCCTGGAGTCAACTGGGGGCGTTAGTTAGTGTCTGCCCGGGACTGTATCTGCTAATGTGCCGGGACTGCGACAGAGCTTTGCCTGGCAAACAACTCTGGCACTTCTTTATCAATTGAAAAAACGCAGACCATCTCATACAACACAACCCGGATGAAAGTGTGTTTACTTAAGAAATGAATCATTAATGCAGCCAACCGTATGACTCAATGAAAACAAAAAAAAAACTGTGCACGCAAACATTTACTGAGATATAGTCTTGTGGATAGTTAGGTAAGCAAGTCTGACTCAGTACTATGTATGGGAGGGACGGCTCGCCGCGATTACGTACGTAAACAATTGCTTGACATGATCACACTCACTCACCGATCAAAGAATCTAAAAATCTTTAATACAATTAGTTGAAGCGGCCAAAAATTAGAAATTTTTTCTCATCTCCACATTCACCACACATTTTTTATTCACAACAATTTTTTGATAGTCTACCAACTCGTAGGTGGTGCGTTTGGTGGCAAGTCGGTTGGTATCCTGTAAAACACAGCGTGGTTCTGTTGAATAAATATTCAGGTACCACATGCTTACAACGTGCCCTACAGTTCTCGCTAAACCCTCATAAAACCACGAGGAGAGTCCAGTGAATGATGATTCATATTTTGCTCGTCGGATTCTGCTTTCGTGTCTAAACCATATTCATCCCGTGGCGTGACACTTGGTGACTAGAGACCAGTGATGGTTATCTCAAATTATCTCAGATTATCTCACTTTTTTTAATATCTGAGATAATATTTTTCCGTCTCATATCTGAGATAATTATCTCAAACAACCAGATAAATGAGATAATTTGGTATTATCTGACATACAATTTTAACTGCATTTCTTCAGAGAGTAAATAAAGAGACTCTTGTGTAGTACGAATACGTCTTGTCTCCGCCCAAAAACACCTGTTCAGCTATAATTTCGTCACGAACTTATAGAGGTACGACCCTTCTCAATAAAATTAAAAAATTAGTTATATTTTGTTCAAAAACTGATACTTAAGTCATTCTCTTCGTCTTCACTTGAATCGGAAATGCTACCCAGATCGCCGTCTAATTTGAGAACTTCCTTGAGCGTGGAAACATTATTTCCTCACTCGATCGACTCTAGACTATGTGTTGGTTTTTGGATATCTGGGATGATCACGTGACAAGTGAGAACGATACTGTGAAGATTTTTCATGCTGGATACTGAAGAATTTTTTACTCACTACTTGCAATTTTGGAATAGATTTATATCTTACAGGAATCCTACACCGTGGATCAAGCTTAGATTATTTTTCGCCCAACCACGTAAAAACTGTTAACAAACGTAGTAAGCTGTCTGTGTGCTAGTACATCTGCCACGCTGTTCTCAGGTTTTCCAACACTATGTCTTGAATAAGGTCTCTGCATCGTTCAGCACTGCATCGCTTAGCTCTGCGTGATGTTTGGAAACCAAAGTCTCTGTATCGCTAAAATCTGATTCGCTAGAATCTGGTAAAATGTGTTTAGTATCCAGAGACTTTGCTTCGCTCTTTTCTTCCAGCCTCTGCGAATGACTGGCACTAAGATCCTACAGTCCTGTTCGCTTCTGGAAATTACTGTTGTCAATACACTCCGTTTCGCTCGTAATCAGCGAGCGTTGCTCTATTCGGGCCTTAAATCGCTTTCATTTCCTCTCATCGTCCTCGACTGCAATTCACCCACACCACTCGGATGTTGCGGGGGGTTGGTGTCAAGAGGTTTCATATGAACATGAATTAGAATTCTGGTCTCATTCGATTGCAAGTTCCTCCCATTAATGCTCCAACCTTTTTTGAATTTTCTGCCACAGACTGAACATTTACACTCTAAAAATCTCTTTTTCCCATTGACGAAGGGTCGAAGCTCCTAAGAAAAAGCACCTGTGGCCACGACTCAAGGCAATTTTCCCCCTTCCCCCAACAAGGGGCAACTTAAAGTTCGGCTCTTTCAGCTTATTTTTTCAGAGGTCATTATGATCGTAGAGGATTGTTCTTCTGATACAGTGTATTCTTGTGCAGAGATTTCTATGCTAATTAGACGAAAAAAAATGCTGAGTGTGAAGGGGCGATATCTGAAATAAATTTAAAGGTTATTTTTATCTGAGTTATCTGGATATTTGAGTTATTATCTCAAATTATCTCATATTATCTTAAAAAACCAGATGATAATTCTTCGCGCAAAATGCAGATAATTGCTTCACTGACTAGAGACCGCTCAACGTTCCCGCACCATGCGCTAACAGTTCGGCCGCGCACAGTTGTTGCTGCTGCCGCACCGAGATACCGAACTGGATCACGGTTACATTTTTCTGAAAGGGTTCGTTTCACATATACTTATGTCTTCGAAAAGCGTTTACCAGAGGCATGCAGACAAGGTCGTTGCTCTATCAAACCGGCTAAGTAAGTACAAAGTGTCGTTGGCCGAGGTTGTTTTTGACCTTTCGTTCGTGACGAATTTCATTGTGGGGAAGCTCATACACGTGTTTTCGCAGGAGGAAGAAATCTACAACTACTACAATAATAAGGGTAACGTCTTCAACCAGTGGTTTGTCAAAAAAGGCTGGGGCTGGACCACGGCCGTGATTGTCGTATTCTACGTTGTGCATCTCCAGAAGTTCCCCCATGATCGAGTCAAAATTGCTCTTGGAGCCATTTTAAGATGGACCATAGCCACTTTTTGGTGGGTGCTTTTCACACAATGGTGTTTTGGTCTCCCGATAATGGACAAGGTGTTTGTGTTGACAGGGGGCAAATGTGCTTTGATCCCACCATCCACCGTCACCACTGGATTCAATGGGCTAAACCGAGCATTTAACTTGGTGGGCGACAACTATGAATCTGTTTCTGTAACATCATACGATTGCCGCAAAATGAAAGGCTCGTGGGAAGGTGGCCATGACCCGCTGGGCCACGTGTTCCTTCTAGTCCACGCGTCACTTTATCTTTTTCACGAAATCAGACAATTTTGGCCGGGCTGGGAAACCTTCTTGTCACATGCAAAAGAAACCGCGCTTGCGAGAGAGATCGCTGTCAAGCAACGGGTGAAAAGTGCTGTATGGGCGTTACCACAAGCGCCGATAATGCTTCTCCTTGCCCTCTGGTGGTTTATGTTGCTTGTGACAAACATGTACTTCCATTCGTTGGCAGAAAAACTAGTGGGACTCGTTTTTGGGTACATGGGCGTGATTGTCATTTATTA
Organism: Metschnikowia picachoensis; assembly: GCA_030556465.1. Classification (NCBI taxonomy): domain Eukaryota; kingdom Fungi; phylum Ascomycota; class Pichiomycetes; order Serinales; family Metschnikowiaceae; genus Metschnikowia; species Metschnikowia picachoensis. The sequence continues at coordinate 4,457 of JAKTUB010000516.1, read as the reverse complement.
TGCGCCAAGGTACCTTTCGAAGAAGCCTTGGAGAGAAAAGGCGAATGTCAAACACGATTAATTGTGAGGTAACATCGCAGTTATACATTAGGAAAATGCTGAAATTGATGAAACCCCTCATATGAACAAAACGTTTACATATACATCATAAGCTTGTCTGGGTAAAGCCTAAGATCAAACTGCTCGTGCATCACTGGTGGTAATTGCAGAGGTAGCACATGCTATACTGTGACCGGCGTGGAACCTAATTTCTGACTGTCCTATAAATGCATTAAAGGGAGATGGAAGTCTTAGCATCTCGGGGAGATAGAAGCTGGGAGGAGTTAGTAATATTATTCTGACGGAGGATGTTTTAGGGAGTATACTTGCCGTAAGCTGCTTCCATCTCCCTAAAGTGCTAAAACACCGAAGTTTTTTTTTCAAAAAACGAAGAAGAAACTGCAGAGAGAAGATCAAGCTTTTTTCCTCAAAAAGGAACAGGAGAAAAGAAAAGACCCAGGCTGAAATCAAAGGGCCCTCATATTTCTACGATAGGGCTGCCGAAGCGAAATGGTCATCTGAGGCAAAGTCAATAGTCTTTTCGAAGCTCAATGAAACGATTGTAACAGACGCGAATGAGCTTTCTGCTTTTTAGTCTATCTATCTGCACCTAGTACGTTTTTTACTCCCCCTTAGCCGGGCCGAGTAGATAGAAGTTAGACCCATTAATTATTGAAACATTTCATCAGCTTCTTTAGTTCTCATCAGATCATTTCCGACTTAATCCAGTATTTCTGTCGAGATCATGAAGTTTAGCGTTATGTTTTCTTGAGGTAAATCGGAGTTTGCTTGTTCCAAGGCTCCCCTTTCCACAAAAGTATATTCTTTTCTGCCGTAAAAGCGCAGCTGAACTTCCATGTATGTTATGCGCAAGAAGAATTTCTCGATTGAACATGCTCATCATTAAAGACAGTAAGACCTAGAAAAACTAAACATACGTCGTGACCCACTGGAATGTCAAGCAAGTTACCTCTAACGACGGCGGATATACCCATGAGAGCACTAGATGCCGAGGGATTGGGTTCATCAAGTGCACAGCATATCCCTTCACAACGGCGAGCTTCGGCTTCAGGTGGAAAGGGTCTTTGGGCAAGGTGGTTAAGCAGACCCTTGATTCATCTCTCTATATTGGCAATAACCTACGTTGTTGCCACCATAGTGGCATCCGCTGTCATCTACAAACCACCCTGCTCGAAATATGTTGCGCCCACTCACAACTAATCAAATCTTTATCAATCATTGGATTGTGCAAAGGATTCGACGCTTTTTCGGGGAGACGCACTTCAATGTTTGTTTTTGGGGAGGTACGAAAATAATGGACTAAACAAACACCCGCTTTTAAGATGAGACTTCAAATTGCATGAGGCCAGAAATGAAGGTAGTCACAAGCGTGCGCACGAGCCCGAGAAGGGTACCGAATATACACATCCAGCGCCGAAACTCAGGAAATACAGTCACACTCTTTATATTATATGAAACCAATATGCTGGTTGAAAACAAGTTTCGAAAATGTGCTGTATTAGAGGCGTAAGGGACAGATAAAGGGCTGCAATATGGGGTTGACGCAATACATTAAAATATAGCCTTTTATGGGTTTCAAGGCTGTCTCCGCTAATGAAGCCTGGCCAGCAAGTAAGTCTACCTGATTCACTATCTTGTCAATAAATGAACACCGTTGGATTTCATGTGTAATCTACCAAACCAGTTATTTAAATATGAACCAGAGAGTTTTCGTTGAAGAAGTTATATTTGAAAAAGCGGTGTGTGATTCGTATTACTTATGTGATCGAGAGAAGGAACACTTTTGTTCAAAGACGCTATAAACTTCATTATTTTGTCTCGACCTCAATAATTCGAACACTTTATAACTCATGAATATTATGCTGTTTTGAATTCTAGTACGTCTGTTCGAAACACGGCTATCACCTCGTAAGCAGGTACATCTTTTGATCGCACAGCGAGAAAACACTAGGGTTTTTTTTTTCTTTTTCTGCTTGATACATCTGATTAAGGACTGGGAGTCAGAATTGCTTACCTAGCTTTCCACAAATCTATACATGAAAATATATAGAAAACCCTAGTCAGTTTCGCTGCCCTGCCTTGCGTTGATATCTTGGCTTGGGTGCGTTTGAGAATTAATTTGGTTGTCATGTGTTCACTGATAACAAGTTTATTTCTGCCCATTTCTGTTTCCAGAAAGCGCCAATAATAATGTTTGCTGAAATTTGAATTTATTTGTCGAGATTTCACCTTTCTCGTACACAATTGAAAAGACTCTTCTGACTAGGTGCGGAGTCATTTTCGTATCTTGTGTCGCAAACAGATTACATAAAGGTAAACTAATTTGTCAGCAAGTTTGAATAATCAGGGCTTCTCACGATGTCCATACTTTGAAAAGTTTTCCCCAAAACTCTTCAACAAACAAGCGTATAACCGTGAGTTCCCTTTTGGGCATACCGACCGTTGATGACTGTTCTGCCAGAAGAGTCTAACTACTAGGTGTTATTTCCTGCTTCACCCAACGATTCTCGAGGAATCTGGTGAACTCGCGCTTTTTGCGTCACAAACTTGATTTATACTACGCTTTGTTTCGTAAATTCGAAACGTATGGGTAGGTTCTTCGATATCTATACTAATTCATCCATCCTGTTCCTCACAATGAAAGAAGATGGGAGCATAAACGTGCCGAAGGGCCAGCTACCCCCACGGTATGAAAGGCGCCTGCCCCCTCCTTATTCCGGGTCTATGCAATCCAAACCTGATTTCTATCAGGAATTGTGGATATGTTTGAAGGACTCTCCCATATGTACTACGTTGCTGCTTTTGATCGGTCTCCTCCTACTCACGGGCTCAGGAATCGGACTTGGTGTCATGAGTAAGGCATGCATATGTAAATACATCTCTATGAAACCATTCGAGGAAACAAGACGTTTGAGCGCGCCCGGCGCAAACGGAATTCGATGGATTTGGAGGCACATTGGCGGGGCTTCGGGGTAAAACGCCACCACGAATTGTTAGCACATGACGCCGGAACGTTTAGCAGTCTCAAGTGTCACGTCACGGGGTGAATATGGCATACCTCTGTAGCATTCTTGAAGCAGTACTTACCCATATATAGAGTGTGAGTAATTTCACCAGACCTTTAGCTACTCACTCACATCCCTGTTTTTGTTTGTCGTCTATATATATTTTTCGATCGCGGCACAAGTTATTGGTTTATGGCAACTCACGCCCTGTATTGACGAAGGCTGTAAAAGCCGGGCGGACAAATGTCAACAAATCACCTAGACTGCCAGCGAAGTTACCAATGCTTAGCGAATAGCAGACCACCTTAGCTATGGTCCATCTCAACTCTTCACCAACTGTCATTGCTTGTTTGCGCTTCCAGTTGCACACCTTTCCAGCTCCAAAGAATCCAGCGGTCAATACCACATAAAGGATAATTAACCAGGTAGATACAGGTTCCAGATTGTCGGAAATTCTTTATTTATTAAAACACGTGAGACTTCTTTTATAGTGTGTATTCGAGTATGTAATAAATCTGTTCGTTTTTGAGGTCAGTGAGCTCGACAGCAACCTCGGGATGCGCACGGCCCGGAAAAGAGACCGAGCGCGGAGTGAAAATCTTTTATCGCATATTATGAAGAATGTGAATTCTCCTACTTGATTTCCAGCGATATATAGCATAGATTCCATACCCAATTTTTTTTTTTTTACATTGTTTATTCGAATATAGAGAGTGGGAGCATCGCTCAAGACCAGTAACTATACAGATTCAAACTCATCCTTCAAGGGAAAAGGGAGAGGCACGGCCCCAGCCACGCCAGGCGGCCAAGTCCCCAAAACCCTTCGCATCCTCACAACCAGTGTTGCAATAACTATGCGAAAAATAATATATTTCAATATTTAATATATTTCAAAAATTTCCTCATATATTTATCATTATAATTATAATGTAAATATGGAATATATAATTACTATGTTGTAATATATCGCCTTATTGGAGGGACTCAGTGCTTATGTTCTAGACCGTGAGTGTGCTCTTGAACGTCCACCTTGACCATGGCGAGGCTACTCGTGTTGGTTTTTGGATATCTGGAACGATCACGTGACAAGTGAGAACGATACTGTGAAGATTTTTCATGCTGGATGCTGAAGAATTTTTCACTTACCACTTGCAATTTTAGAATAGATTTATATCTTACAGGAATTCTACACCGTGGATTAAGCTTAGATTATTCTTCGCCCAACCACGTAAAAACTGTTAACAAACGTAGTAAGCTGCCTGTGTGCTAGCACATCTGCCACGCTGTTCTCAGGTTTTCCAACAGATTAGAAGTCAATACGTTACAAATTCGCCACGGATGAATCATGTCAAGCAACGACTAAAGAATGTCTGAAATTGATGACACGGAATC
>JAKTUB010000515.1:0-13398 GCA_030556465.1 Metschnikowia picachoensis | reverse complement strand
AAACCCCCCCCCCCCCCCCGACTTTTCCAAGCCTGACATCCTCCTCCTTATTCTCGCCGCTGTATAGGTGGTATCAAATTATCCGTATTTTACTTCGTTCCAACGCCTTTTTCAAGTGTCTATGCAAAAGAGGCTGGAGGGCAACGGGGTGCGTGGGTAGACGGTTGTACTCATCCTCCTATCTGGACATACATGGTGATACGTTATGTAAAAGCAGTGTTGTGCAACAACCCGAACCTTCGGTTCACGTGACTTCTGGACGGAGCTGAGTGCATGAGCTATACGAGCCATATGCAGGACAGCTGCATGGATCGGCCTTTAGGCCCCGCAGGCCCTTGGCCGATAACAATGGCTACATGGGGTCCTTGGCCGATAATAGCAATCAAGATGAGTTGTCTTGATTGCTGGATCCTTGGTTCGGTAGCCGGTTATATAAAGTGTTAGCAAGACCCTCAACGATTATTGAGAGGACATCTTTTAATACCATCAGTGAGACTAAAGCCCCCAGGCATACTACTCACTTTATCAATCACCTCAGTGTAGTAAAGCTCCCAGTCTTACGATCTCCGTCTACGACCCTAGTATAACTTCCAGCCCAGACAAGTTACATTAAACGCAGACACAAAAGCCTGGTTAGCTCAATCGGTAGAGCATTTGACTCTTAAACAACATAAGGTCAATCAAAAGGTTGCGGGTTCGAGCCCCGCATCGGGCTTTCTTTTTGCCCTTCATACACTACATGTGTGACGGATATCGTCTGATGTTTTGCTGCTGTTCACCTCTATAAAACCCCGAAGAAATGTGCTTTAATGAACGACCATGCTCTCGGCCACTTTTACGATTGTTCAAATAGCCACTTGCACACAAGCGCACCAGTCAAGTCAAAAAATCCGCGCTCGCCTGCACGCTCAGATCAGCTGATTGTCTGTCCCGTATCAGCGCACAATGTCAGACTTCCTCTGGTCAGAGAGAACATCCTGCAAAGGATTCTATCCATTGTGCGGATCATTCTTGGATTTACAGTCTTTCAATTCTCAATTCTCAATTCTCAATTCTCACCTGAAATTTCCTGTACCTGAACTTACTTGTGGGCTTTACTTGAGACTTTGCCAACAGATCATTTGATATACTTATCGGATCTCTCACGCTATCGAGCATCACTTTAGTCCCGCGTGCATTCACAAACCAATTCTACTTTTTTTCAAGCGAGATCAAAACAATCTTTTGGTACAAAAATCACATACCAGAAATCCAGAATGCGTTCGGTTTCTGTGCCGCAATCGCCCCGGACTCCACGGGCCAAAAAAATCATTCTGCCGGGCAATATGGGCCCATCTCTAAAAACGAGTCCCAATAAGCGGCCGAAAGCTAGCCCCAGAGCGAAAAATACGCAAACAATAAGCCTGGCCTCAAACTGTGACAGCTCTAACATACAAGTGATCTGCCGGCTCCGACCGTTTTCGTCAGCGGAAGAGGCCGCACTGGCGTCACGGTCTGTGCATGTGATCGACGAGAATACAGTCATGTTAGACGAGAAGGAGTCGTCCACCACGTTTACCTACGACCGCGTGTTTGGAACAGACACGCTGCAGGAAGCAATTTACGCTGCTGTCGGGAAGAAGACGCTAGAAGACTTGTTTCTCGGGTTCAATGGGACTATTCTAGCCTACGGCCAGACCGGTGCCGGCAAATCGCACACGATGTTTGGGATGGTGAAAGGGGCGAAAAGTGAGCTCGGCTTGATCCCGCGTATGGCCGAGAACATCTTTAAACACATTGCGGCGGGGTCTCCGGACGTGCAGTACACCGTGGGCGTGTCGCTTATGGAGATCTACATGGAGCACATAAATGACCTTCTCCACATGCATGCAAAGCCACGTGAATACGTAATTCACCAGGACCCCATCAACGGCGTCTACGTCAAGGGCCTATCACATGCGTATGTGTCCACGCCAGAGGAAATGGACGCCCTTTTCTGGCAAGGATATCAGCAGCGCAAAAAAGGCGCCACCAGCGTTAATGCAGAGTCCTCGCGCTCGCATGCGATCTTCCAGGTGACGCTCACACAAAACAACACCGTCGACGGCGAGTTGAAGAAAAGCAACTTGTTTTTGGTAGACTTGGCCGGCTCTGAAAAGTTTGACCGTGCAGGCTCGCTGGGCAACACTTTGGAGGAGGCCAAGAAAATCAATCAGTCGCTTTCAACTTTAGGGCTCGTCATTAACTCGCTAACTGACCCGAAATGCGCCTATGTACCTTATCGAGACTCCAAGCTCACGCGGATCCTTCAGGAATCGTTGGGCGGCAATTCTCGCACGACCTTGATTGTGAACGTATCCCCTGCTTCCACCAGCACTTCCGAGAGCATGTCCACGCTTAGGTTTGGTACGCGCGCGAAGAATATCCGTAACTCGGTTCACGTAAACTCGGAGCTTAGTATGGAACAGCTCAAGATTCGGGTAGAGCTCTTGGAGAAGCTTAACCTGGAGCTTGAGCTGGAACTCAAGCAGGTAAGAAATCCATTGCACCGCCTGAACGCACTAAGCCCTGTTCCGGGGCTGTCTGAATCTGAGCAAAGCCATTCGCCGCAGCCTTTTGCAGCGCTCGCCCCTAGTATAGACGAGGTATGCTTCAAAGACGCTAAGATCGCACAGTTGGAGCAGGAGATTTTGGAGCTCAAGATGAACAATCTCAAGATCGAGCATAGTGAAGATCTGAAGCTCTTTCGGCTTGAAAGTGCGCTTCATCAGATCAACGACAAGCTCAAAGACGTCGAATTGATGAATGAGAATTTAAGACGGCACTTGATCATCAGTGAAAAGATCATCAAGCACAGAGACGACAAAATCCAGAAGTTGTGCTCCATTGTTGATGATCAGCAGATGCAAGTGAATCGGGAGAGTGCACATTTCGAGTCGAAACTACGATTCTTGAAAAGCAAGCTCGACGCTCAGCGATTTCGAGAAACCTCTCGAAGGGACGGGCACCTGGTATACGACTCTCTTCCCACAACCTCTGGCAGCTTTATGGAAGATGACGACATTGTGCCACACGTGCTTGAGCATCGAAGCGACAAACCGGCCACCCCCATCAAAGACACATCACGCGATCTGGGCAATACCCCCAATCTCTCGCCTGCCTCGCCGAAAGTTGGGCTCAATTTGAGAATTGTCAAGCCTTTGATGGGGGGAGGCCGGGCACTTGAGGAGATAATTGAAGATGCGACTTCAAAAGAGACTTGAGCTTGTATTGATTTAAACTACAAAGTCTTTATCCAGAATTACCCAGATTCAAGCTTGCTAGTTGTCGCAATGGGCTACATTCTGTAAGAGGGTATCCGAAGATACAAATGATGAGTTTAATTTCTATAGAACGATGCTGGCGATTTAGTCTGCCTGAGTGAGAAAGCAAAGGCTTATAAGGACCTTGACGGCTACCAATCATTTAGTGATTCTAGTCATCTTTTTACTACGTATCTGGCCAGACGTATTTCGTGGGTTGCCAATTTTGGTGGTAGAAGGTGTGCAATGATCCAGGCGGTCTACGTTTATTTCCAATTGTACTAACTCACACTGATCTGAGAGTACTCAGAACATTTCAAGCACTTCCATTCAAGCTCAGCACCAACCGCATTGAAAAACACGTAATCAAACATTTATTCGTACTTTTCCTTGCTACCGCCCCTGTCTAAATATGTGTCTATACAGATCTAAGTTAGAACGCGGTGTACTCTCAAATTTGAGAGGTGTTTGCCGTGCTCACACTCGGAGCAAACGAACACATACTGGCAGCGTCAATCTCATCATCGTCCTTACCCTCGCTGATCTCATTCCATGAGGCCGCAGTCAAAAGCGCAAACCCAACTATGACCAAAGCATCTCCCAACAACTGCTTTGCGCCTAGCTCATTCCCGAACAAAATCCATTCCACAATACCAATCAAGAAGATGGTTAGTAACGAGCTGACGGACGACAACACGGGCGAGGTGAGCGCCATGAGAGACAAAAACAGGCCGGAAAAAAGAAGGTTCGATACGATCGAGCCGCCGATGTAGGCCCATATTCTGGCGGTATTCTTTCCATAATTGAAAAGGTTGAAATGGTGGATCTGGCAGACTTCCACTATCAAAACGCCCGAAAGCAAGAATGACAAGGTGAAAAAGCCCAAGAGTGCCATGACGAAGTTCGAGAACGTCAGCTGCCTGCGCGGCGTGATGACCTTGGCCAAATGCTCCGGCACGCATGTATACTTCTTGTACAATACCTCATAATATCCATACATGACTGCGCCCACAGAGATGAGCAAGTTTCCCCAAAGCCTGTAAGGGTACTGAGTAGCCAGATCCGCAGACTCTGTGCCTGAGTACGCCACAACAAACACGCCCGAGACGGCAATCACCACCGAGGCAGCCTTGAGCCATGAGAATTTCTCGTTGAGCAACGGAATAGCAAATGCGTATGCGGTGAATGCCGAGCAATTATAGATGGCGGTGACATCGGACGCGTACGTCATGGACATCGCGCCATACCACGTGAACCCGGCCACATTAAGCACCACTGATATTATGGCAGTTTTTGTGGCTATGTATTTGAAGGCTGGTGTGGCGAAAAACGAGCGCACACACGCCGTGATCGACGATGTCGCCGAGAGGTGAGGGTTCTGGTCGATCAACACCTGCAAGTTTTGCGTTGCGCGGTTGCCATTAGTGTGGGCCTCGTAGACCAAAATCGATGTATGGTAAACGTTATGGATCTGTTTGACAACGCATTTTTTGAAGTATTTGACCACATTGAGTGGCCGAGCAGCACCTGCCGCCGGCGGCTGGCTTCCGCTCAGTGTGTGCTCTAAAGACACCTCGTTTTCCAACAAAACCGCGCTCGAATCGAGCCGCTGGTAGCTCCCGCTGGCCTCTTGTCGCCTCCACTTCCCGTATGTGCGCCATGTTGCCGTGAAAAGCGCCTGAAGCGGCCACAAGAGCCACCAAGATCCGTGCGTGACCATTAATAGAATGACGGGCTCCTTGAACCCGATTAGATACGCCTGGCTGGTGAACTCTGTCTGGAAAATGAATGTGGCCAAAGACACCGCGAAGAGCGACGCCACGAACACGATTTTCGTCCGTGAGGTCGCGTGCGCCGTGGCGCCAGGCGTGTCACCGCGGGCGTTGAGTTCGGTGATTGCCATTTAGCGTGTTTTGCGTACGTTCTGTTGTGGGTTGGTTTATCTTCGCTGCATGGCTCACCCGGTTTTGGGGGGCTGGGCCATGTATATGGATTTGTATGACGTTTCTGTGCAGGGCCACAGACCGGGCCGAGGGCCATGACGGGTGACGGCTTTGAGGGCTGTGCTCCTCCTGAATGGGGTTAGGCTTTGCATTGAAACTCGTATTTTATTTGTAAAATCTTTTATGTTGTTTTGATTCGGAGAGTCAATGTTTACATTTAGTTTGTTACTGAACTTACTAATTACTGATGTCATTGAAAGCGTGGCGCGTCTCGGACCGAGTGTGCCGGCCAGGACTGCCGGGTAATTTTTATTTTTTTGCTTGATACATCTGATCAAGGAATATGAATCACTACAAAGTCAACTATGGAAGGCATTTCTAAGCCACAACTTAGCAAGCCAAACTACCAACCACACCACCACACTAGCCAAACAAACCCGTCAGAATCGAATAATAGGCCCCTCTGCGGCATGTAGTTCGACCTACACATAATCCCTCACCGATGCCTGGGGTTTGGGAGCCACGCTCCTCTCAGGCACATATGTCTCGCGATTGTGTCCCTTATATATAGTACCAATAGACTAACGAAAAAAAAAAAGGACTGGGAGCCAGAATTGCTTACCTAGCTCTCCACAAAACTATACATGAATATATATAAAACTCTAGTCAGCTTCGCTGCCTTGCCTTGTGTTGATATGTTGGCTTGGCTGCGTATGAGAAATAATTAGGTTGACATCGCCCTAATGGCTGTACTTCCCCCACCTGCCGCTTCAACTCTCGCAGAGGGTCAGTCAGTAATGTGAGCTCATCCGGTGATTCGCGCCGTCTTCGAGTGTATCTGAGAAAGAGTTAGTGTTGTTGTTGATTTTGTTGTTTTTTCTTCTTTTCTTTCTTCTTTTCTTTCTTCTTTTTTTTCTTCTTTTTTTTCTTCTTTTTTTTCTTCTTTTTTTTCTTCTTTTTTTTCTTCTTTTTTTTACTTTTTTTTTACTTTTTGCTTATCTTTTTTATTTTTCTTTTTTATTTTTCTTTTTTGACTTTTTTTAGTTTCTTCTCAACTTTTAGAAAAAAACTTGCCAATTTACCGGCTAATCAAAGCTATGGCAGTCTTTGATCTTCTTGTTACTGACCTACTCTGCTTGCCATTGCGTGCATTGGATAAGCCTATAAGGCATCATGAGATTATACCGGGAATATCAGAATACAACTGCATATCCAGCTCTATCGATAGCGAACGGCTCAATGGCTCCCTCTCCATGAAGAACCATGGAGGCTCGTTGAGCTTGTTCCAGTGACCCATCGGTGTGATAAGTAACTCTCGTGTGAAAGCTTGTGGGAAGCCGAACCGCGATGTACTGTAACCAGTTGCAGACTTTGATCCGAGATTTCGAGGCCTTATTGCGATGTTCTTGTCCAAACCATGAAACTTGGGAAACCCGTGTTTGTATTATTTTATGACTACGGATTCAGAGGAGACCAAGTCAATAATTTTGCACTAGTTTGCACTCGGATACCGTTACCCTTGAGCCAGACTAGGTGGAGTAGGGGCTTTAAAAGGAGAGCCGTAAACATAACTGGTGAAATTCTGTTTTCAATGGTAAATTTGCAATTAGGGATAAGCTGGGATACTTTCATACATACCAGACCAAAGTCATATAATCTGAGTAATAAAGATAACAGTGCAATTTGATACAGTTAAGACAGTTTAACATTCATGCTGATGTAATTGAAACTACCCACATTTAACACGAAGATTCGGGAAGAAGTCCGACTTATCAAGACAAAACACTTATTCTAACAAACGAGACTGAGGTCATGGCGATTGACGTATTCTCGAAGATTTAATATTGGCTGGATTTTGACGTTTCAAGGTATTCACATCCATGAAAGAGGCCATTTTCACTCTTTAAAAAAAAGCCTTGGCTCCTGAAAAACGGAAATTATGCCATGGCTTCGCAAAATCAGAGCTAGCTCAAGAAAAGTTTACAGCTGCATTACTGAAAATTGAGTTGATTCATTTTCTCAAAGCGAACCAAGGCAGACACACCACATCAAGCCAAAAAAATAAAAAAATAAAAAGAAAAAAGAAAAAAAGTCATCAAGATGAATCACGGAAATTTCGAGAGGCACATGACGAAATAGCCGTATAGAACGCCAAGATTCCCGCTGAATAAGGTGTACAATTTATTCTCGGCATCTTTCGCGTACATTGATGAGTCAAACAGACTATTCTCCCTTGGCCGAAATTATGAGTCCCGCTTGAGCGTGCACCGATACCCTTTTCTTGTCCGTAGTTTATATCCATTCTTCTGCACGAGCGGTCTATGCGTGAGAGCTCATTTGTAACAACTGCTATTACTGCCATGCTTATTGTTTTGCTGCTAACTGTTGAGCTCTCTCCTTTGGGAGCCAGATATGGCGGCTTTTCTTCGAAACAAGCTTGAGTGGCGTGATTTATAACACCTGGCGCCGTTCCTTCAAAATAATGGCCGGATCCTCAAGTGGTGGCAAAAATCGACATATCTATTCATGTTCACCAATTCACCGTCCAATTTGCCGCCCTTGGCCTCCTTGCCGGTTATCGTTCCTCGGGATTGTATGGAAACAAACTCAGTCACTGTCACTTTCATATTCGTCATCGACCGTCTCGTCCGCGCCCGAAAAGCCGTCGCTGTCTGTGCCGTCACCGTATTCCCGCTCGTCCACCTCGCCCCGCGCCACGTAAACGGACCGATGGTTCATAAACGGCGTCTTGACGTCGACCACGCGATCTGCTGTGGCCACTTCATCCACCCATTCATCCATGTGACGAAGTGTGTAGTGCACGACATCTCCATCAATGACAAGTGGGTTTTTCGGCCGGAACCGCAATTTTCGGTAGTCCCGAATGAACTCATCGTGCACTACGTAGAATTCGCTAGCGCTCATCACCATGCGGCAATAGAGCACTGTCAATGCAGTCAAATACTTGAATTCACGATGCCCATTTTGACGCAAGTAGATTTGAATGATTTCTGTATCCGGCTCGATTTCAAGCATCCGCACGAGGCAGCAGAGAAACGGGCTTGGCCGTGTGCTGGCGTCGGTACCACCCACGTAGTGCACGTGCTCGACGATCACGGGTAAAAGCGTCTGTTCGTTGGTGAGATGGAGGTGTTGCTTGTAGAAAAGCGAGTCCTGGACCCGGTGGCGCACAATCGGCTCCACGAGCCCGGCCTTGTTAGCCACATGCCGCTTATCCATGACCAAATACGGGATCCGAAGGGACTTCTGTTTTGGGTTTTGAAGAGATCGGCGCGGTCACGTGATACGCACGGACGATGGAGGCCGTCTTGCGACGACTGCAAAATGAAGTTTAGTAAACATTCGAAGTATATTCTTGGGTCGAGACGGTATTGATGCGTTATTTCTTGGAATTCTGCAGGTTGAAGCATTTGAATCCCATATTTGGCATCTACGGGTTTGCGTGACACGGGTTTCTGACCTACGTATGCAGGTTCATAAGTTATATTGATCACTGTTCCACTACGGTCCACTGCGAAACGCTTTCTTTTTTTGGTTTTTTTGATGTGTTTTTCTTTTTCATAATGATTCTCTGTTTCTGTATAGTTCTGTTTCACAGCCGAGTCTTGAGGGTCGACTTAGAGTTGAACTCACATGGACCGCAGCTTTTATTCAGCCCCGAGAATTCAAGGCTAAGTATATGCATGAAACTGAAAAATTTACATATCAATGAACAAGGTTGTTCTGCTCACTTTGATTCCAACAGAAAACCACATTGAATGGCGATTGAATACGCTTATACTAAATTGCCGCTTCAAACTCCCAAACTCCTGGCCCGACACCTATATGAGTCCCCTTTCGGGTGTCTGTTATAGTGAACGCGATAAGCCGTATCTCTCCTTCAAAAAGGTAACTCCTAACTAAACGTCACCACACAGCTCTATGTAGCTACACTAGACCTATTATCTTCGGGGCTCAAGACCTCATACCTATATTTTTGAAATACGAATGAAAAACATTAAATGACTTCGGGCAAGTCGCGCACAGGGGAACTGACAATTCAGACAAAAGCCGTTCATTTTGACAGTTTTTGCTCAAAAGTATAGTGCGTTCCGATCCGGGTCTTCTCTCACAGCACAATTGGTCCTTTACAATCATGACAATCTGCCTTCTTGAACTCACCTGAACACTTCAGCTACTCGTCATCCTCTTGATACTCAATTTTGTCCAACTCGGAGATCAAGCTGCCCAATCTTTGCAGCGCCATGTCGAAGAATTCCTTCTGCGCCGACACAAACACCTTCAACAAGTTGACGTTTTCCAAAGGGTTGATAAGCTTGCGCATCTCCAACACCGCGAGCTCAGTAGCGCTGACAAGGTCGTCTTCCCTTGCAATCAATTCTTCATTCTCCTCATCCTCGCTACTCACCAGCGCGCGCACAATATCGAACTTCAGGCGCGCAGCATAGACCTTCTTGCGCAACTCGTTCACCTTGATGAATTTCTCATTTAAGACCTCTACCAAACGGTGGTTCAACCCCTGCATGATCTTCTTGTCCTGGTCCAAGCGCGCGCTGCCAATTTCGACATATGCCGACGAGATCTGCAACAAGGCAAACGACAAAGCGTCACTAGAGCCGGCAAATTGATTGCCATTCCTGGTGGAGATTTGCGCAAGCTGCCCATACAACGTCTTGGGGAGTTGTGCAGATGTGACCTGGATATCGACAGTCTCATCGTCAGGCTTGGGCTCAGCGTTGCCCAAGAGAACGTTTTCCATCTCCTGCGGCGTTGACACGTTCTTCAACTGGGCAAATTTGCTCGAAAGAAGCAGCCCAACGTGCGCATCCTTCAATTTTGTGAGCGCAGAGTTGCCTGGCGGGTAGTCGTAGCTTAGTGTTCCGTAGGTGTCGCCGGTGTAGTGGATCAAGTCCGTGTACAACTTCAACAACAAGTCGCAATTGGCCTCCAAAGTCAAATAGTCCTCTGGCAACTCGCTCGGCTCAACGTCATCGTGGGCCTGGTTAGCAGCTAGTTGCTGCACTTGTTGCAATTGTGCCGAGATAATCTGCTGCGTTTTCGCCGTGAATGGCTGGATTGACTCCTTGAGCAGTTCTGAGTACTCAGATACAGTTTTTCCAGGATTCACATTCTGGAACGATTTCGAGATCGCGTCTAGGTCAACCTTGCCAATGGAGTCCTGAATCGATTGGAGATTAAATCCGGGGAATTTGAACGACATGATTCGTTTTCTTTATAGATACCAGAGGGGAGAAGAAGGATAATGGGCTGTTCGCAGGCAGGTTATCTGGAGGGGGCTGAGCGCGACGACCGTGCGCGTCCTCGCATATAAGCCTGCCCGAGGTCCATAGTGTCATCTTGAGACCGCTCCTGGTTTTTGCCCAGCAGCTAGAGAATGCAGCTTTCAACTCTTTTTCTCGACAAAACAAAAAAAAAAATAAGCTAGTAAAATTTCTTTGGTGAAAGGTGGAAAACTCTGACCTCTAGTAGTATTACTGCAGGCGTCCACATTTAAAGCGCAGACTGGCGGCTGTGACTGTCAAGAGCATTCATTAAAGCCTTTTATATCGCCAACATGAATAAGCGTGGGCTTCAAATGGACTGTTAACAACTGTGTACTGGTGTGAACCGAAAGCTTTCTCGAGGGTAACATATTTCGGTTATGACTTCAAGAGAACTGCTTGGGGTGGTCAATGGACGGCCTCAGACACTCCAAGGGGTTTTCGCCTCTTTTTACGACAGTTTAAACAAAAACTCACTATGCCGCTTCCAAAAGTAAATAGTGGTTGACCCTTTTTCATTTACAAGTTTGCGAGACAGATCTTAATATTGGTGCGACGCGGGTACGCACCGAAGAAATAATGCGGGACCTTTCGAAATAGCGAGCACCGATATATTCGGAGGTACGGGTGTAGTGTAATTTTTGAAATCACATTTATAGTAACAAGAGGGAACCGCGGTTTCTGTTAGTTAGGAGACATAGACGGAAGCCAGACCGCGAGACGATTTGTTTCTTTGAAAAAGAAAAGAAAGCCGGGAAGCTAAATGCGGCTTTACAGGTATGCTTTGGATGCACATCTACACCCACTACACCAAACGTGATAGAAAGCAAGCAAGTATATCTTAAACAACAAATCGTGGTGTACTTTTTTTAAAAGGCTTTTTCTTAAAAAACGAAACAAATCGTATTAACAGAGGCGAGAAAAGCAGATTTCGTAGAGCAAAGTATTATATTGGCTTGTATATTTTATTTGACGCTCAGATTTTTCAAATTAGGGCGTGTGGCGTAGTTGGTAGCGCGTCTGCTTTGCATGCTGAAGGTCATCGGTTCGATTCCGGTCTCGTCCAAATTTTTTTGCGGGCGCTTCATCATTGTGCAAACTTTTCAAGAAAAACCTTCAAAAACTGTTTCGGGTAAGACTTTTTGGTTTTCATAGGGCTTAATGGGCATTGAAGCCACGGAGACAGTCGTTCTGGGTTCTCCATGAGACCAGTACGAGCCCGTTCACTGTTTTACGGTAGAAAAATGCCATTGAGATTGTCTTTCGTAGCAGCTGAAAAAACCGTGACAAGCCAATGTATTTAAAGAGGTCATTCTTCGTAGAAGAATGCGAGGTGAGGGCTCATGAGGCTACTTTTATGAGCATTTACCTAGAGGAGAGTCTTGGCTAAAAGTCACATCCATGAGTGACAGCCAGGAGCGGTCACCATGAGCTTGAGGTTTCTAGCCAATGAGGATTGTGGAGAATAATAGGTCTGAAAGGTTAGTGTCGTGTTAGTCAAGAAAAAATAATCATTCAGATATGTTTCTACTATCTTTGAACAACATCTTCACACCCGAAGGTCAGTTGTCCCTATCAATGAATCATCACTTGATTAATAAGTTTGCACATACGCTTTAGTTTTTTGTCTTGAAAAAAAAAGTGTTAACGGGAAGAGAAGAGACAAGATTCTTTATAAAGGTGCGGAAATGTGATTTGGTGTATGGGTTTCTGCATCGGTCAATTAGGGCACGAGAGGATTATCATGTTCGACTACAAATAAAAAAGCTGATCTTGACAAAGAGCGTTTTTTTATTTTTTCAAATGGTCATGTTCTACTTAGAATCTTGAGAAAACTCGAAACGTCTCATCATAGTTCGCATGGAAAGAATGGACGACTTCACGAAGCGTCTCCCATAGCATATTTGACGGTGACGATGTTCAATACCATTATTATGTATTTCACCTTCAGACTCAAATGTTTATATTTGTATGATTTGGCCCTATACAACTTCTGAATACTTTCCAAAGAAGCAAAACATCTTTCAAGATCCTGAGAAGAATATTCACCACATGCTGATGAGAGATTAGTGCTACCTTTGATGGTGCGTCACGCATGTGTAATGAGTATGTAGTTGTCAGGAACAAGCCTGGCAAAATAGATTGAGCGTGAACTCATAGTTAACGAATTACTGATCGACCTAAAATTAGGAGGACAGCAAATAATAAAAGCTTGGTGAGAGAGTGATGACTGCCCTCAAAGAGAGGAAAACCTGACTACCCTCCACCATTTTCCGGGGCGGCCGGGCTGATATATATATATAGTGTGCGGCACCGTCGCGGCAGTGATGTTAGTCATTGGTTTTTTGTGCGTGATATATCATACTCGCATAATAATATAATATAATATTAATATGACTATAATATTAATATTAATATTAATATTGCCAAAAAGTATTATGCGGACCTATAATATAGTTAATAATATAGTTAGTATATTTTGCTATCCTAATGGGGCGGAGGGTTTGGCTGCTCAGGCGCCGCCAGGGCTTCTGCGGGAAAGGACAGCCAGAAAATGACGTGTCGAAGACTTGCCGATGACGTGTTCGAAGCGAGTAAAACAATAGCGTGATGACCACGTTCGTTTACTGATGGCCCTACAACTTCGCATCATCATCTATCGTTCGTTTTAGTTGCATACTAACAGACTTTTAAGATGGATGACTCGCTCGATCCAGGATTGCGTCGGCTACGTTAAGCTCCGCACAATTTTATGTAAACCGGTAGTAAGTCTGTAAAGATATGCTTCGTGAATAGCAGCATTTAATAAGCATTCGACATGGAGGGAGAACACAAGGCACTCGTAAAGGGCCCCTCTGTGTAGTATATTTC
>JAKTUB010000514.1:0-13420 GCA_030556465.1 Metschnikowia picachoensis | reverse complement strand
GGTGCAATTTGCAGGTTACAGCCCTGGCCATGCAAAATTGACGTGATGTCAAGGCGGCATGGTCCGCGTTCATTGCGCGCAGTCCTGCCAAACATGTAATTGTGTCTCGGTCACAGTTTACACCCAGTACAGCCTTCAAATTGATGTTCACAGAATGACTTTAGAATTTATGGAAAAAAAGTAGCCCTCTCGCCACAAACAAAAGCGTTTTCGAATCCCCTTTTGTCCCTCGAAGTTTCCGGATGACTGGCTTTTCTGCGGATTGCAACAAATAGGCAACAAAATAGGTTATGTGCAGGGTCTCTATACACGTAGAATGCACCCATCATGTACTATGACGCAAAACAACCTACGTTCCCACACTGCCGATCTGCGAAGAGAGTGATCTCCTAAGACGCACCAAGGCGATAATCGAATTCACAAGGAAGCCTGCCTAGAACTAAGACGCTAGGACTTCTAAAATAAAACTCTCCAAGAACCTAGCCACGTGTATGTCTCTAATCTACAATAAAAATCTAGCTCGCGAGATATTGTTTCTTCTTTGCTTATATGTCAGAATTTAAGCAGCTCTCGCGAAAGATCTGCTGCCCGTGCGTTTGGGACCATGCCTTTCAAAAACACGCAATTTCTGCGCGCATTAGCAGGCCGCCACATGCAAGTAAATGCATGTCAACGACAACCACTGGGGCTTACGGTACAACTTTGTGGGAGCAATGTCAATGATAAATTCAAAGGTATAAAGCCTGGTGATTTCGCTTTGGATTGTTTAAAAAAACCTCAGCAAGCATGAAGGGATATACATATATCGACACTAGCGTGACGCCTACAACGACCTACACCACTACTTTAAATGGAACTGCCACTTACACTGTCCGCAACCCGTGTTACGCTACGGTCGTAGATGGATGTTACGTGAAGAAGAACGCTGGTGTGATGCAAAAGCCGGGCTTGTCGGCCGGATTGTGGGCCCTAGTGGTATTATTGATGACATCACTCACTTCAGCTGCTCTCACAGCATAAACTGTTTCGCTTAGTACCAGACGGCGCAACAGGTCACGTGATGGTCACCTTCGTACCCTGTACCCTGCGTACATGAGTTTATCGAACGACTATGAAGACACCGTTACCAATCGAGGTAATTGTGACACAATCTGCACCAGAAGTGCAAGCTGGTCGGGTGGAGGTTCGTTGAGCTATGGAACAGAGGCATCGGCAAATATCGGCTTCACTACTACTACTGAGACAAATTGGGTGTCAGAGCAAAGAACGTACACCGTTACTGCACACGACTATGACCAGTTTGGCAGCAAAAACATTGCCACAACT
The DNA here is from genome assembly GCA_030556465.1 of Metschnikowia picachoensis. Lineage (NCBI taxonomy): Eukaryota > Fungi > Ascomycota > Pichiomycetes > Serinales > Metschnikowiaceae > Metschnikowia > Metschnikowia picachoensis. The sequence continues at coordinate 12,094 of JAKTUB010000514.1, read as the reverse complement.
ACAACAAGACAGGTATCTGGTGTGGCATATGGAGTGAATACATTAGAGGTAGATTGCCTGTGAAAAACAGAGAGATCTTTGGCTGGAGTACGCGATACGACAGGATGTACTTTGGTTCTCGCGGTGGTGGGAGCTAAGTTCTCCAAAGGCTTTGCAAAGAAAAGAGTTTTGTTTTGAGAGTATATATGCAATAATTTAAATCACTTTTGAGTGCAAGAATTAAGAAATGGGACAATGCCAGATATAATACACTAAGATATGTCCACAAGAAACGTGTCCATTGGGCAGAGATGAAGAAAGTTGTCAGGGTCCCTATATAGTGCTTCGCACTATAATCGGTCTTCTCTGGTTCCGCCTCGCTCAACTCGGTACCACGCGTGCAGTCGCACGCTGGTGATTTACGTATCGAGTGTTGCTGGCTCAACCAGTAAAGTCTCTTACATACCTCCTCTTCTTTGCCAAGCCTCGTCAAGCTCTGCCGAGCCTTGTCAAGCTAAAAGCATAAATAGTCGCCCTTTCCCCTGCAGTGAAAGGGCTCTTCAGTGAGCTATAATACACATAACAATCATGCATTCCCGGTGAACACTAAAACATCGAACCTGACAATTTCCTCTTCTTCCTCTCAAATTTCTGCATTTAATCAATTTAATTCGTCTTCACATTCTCTATTCCCCAACATCTGCACTGCATCGTCCAGAACAGCTGCTCATGTATCTTCATTTTCGATCACCTGATACGGCATGTGCTTTCTTTTGAATGCGAGCTTTGAAAAATCAGCACAATTTCTCTCATATCAAATCATAACAGGGTCTTGCCCGGAAACGACAATAGAGTCCACAAGATCAAAATGAAGACCAGTTGCAACATTTTCCTTCTCTGTCATATACAGCCAGCTCGGGATAGATCGGGATTTATAAATTCCGCTGTAGTTTAAACCAAAACTAATCAGAAAAGTAAACATAATTAACTCTGCAATCTTGGATAATGACAATCTTTGAATGAGAATTGTTCCCCAGAAAACGAATACCGCCAGCATGATTGGAGCGAACTCGATCGCGTCGGTTCTTCGTTGCCGATATATCTTCGGAATTTTCCCGCACAGAGCTCTCTTCCAAGGTGGGTGAGGATTCTCAAAACAGACAGATAATCAGGCAAAAAAACAAAACGAGGCCGGGACCCATCTTCAGTACAAAGCTTCGAGCGAATAGCAAGTACACTGAAGTTGTGTGTATGTGAATCATTTTCCTGCAATTGACTGAGCAAAACATCTCTTAAATTCGAAAAGCTTTCGAGTCGTTCCCGAGGCCAGCTATAATACACACTGCCTTTTGACAAAAAAGCGTTTATGCTGTAATGGCTCACACCCGTATTGAAACTAAGTTTGATGTGCTAGTATGGAGACATATCGCTCGCATATACATCTTTGCGAGAATTCTCAAACACAGCGGACGAGGCATGCTCAAAAGCAAAACTGGTTATGCACGAGTCATCCAGCAAATCATCTTGAAGTTATAGGATTCGTCAAGCCAGTGCTGCGTCCCAACGCGTGGTTTTCGGGATTGTTATGACCAGAGGCTGACAAAACGGCTCTTCATAAATCATGACCGCCTTTTTCAAGCCATATTATCACTCCAATAAAGCTTGCACTGATCATATTCGAAACATGTGCGATCACGTGATCATGATTCAGGCTTGGGTGGAATAACCAAGACCGAGAATGCAGCCAAAAGCGACCCCGCCCTTCAAAACCTCAAAGCAAACTCCGAAGTAGATATCTCAGATATGTAGGTCAACGGAGCCGAGCACGGGCCACTCACTCACATCGCCTTCGCAAAGCACCAACTTCAACACTCCGCCTTCCCAAGAAAGCCCGTTTCCGTGCACATCCCACTGGGCCAGATCACAATCTTCTAGTGAGAGGTAGTCCAGAACACGTGACCGGATCGTATGCCACAAGGCGGTATCGATTGGGTGCAAATCGCTGTATACTAGGGATAAATGTGGGTCGAACTCGTCCGTTGACCAGCGCGCTGCCTCTTGCGCCAGTTCCAGACGAATACGCGGCATATCCAATGCAGCATCCGGTAACTGAGTCCGGTTCAGGGCCTGTTTGCGGTCACGCAGTGCCGATTTGCGCCGCACGATGTTGCCCGCGGAATCCGTCCTGAAAAGGTGAGGATTCTTCGCCTTATTTTCGAGGTCGGTTTTTTCAGGGAGTATCACAAAGAGTTCACGTACTATTCGAGCAAACGACACGAGCGTTGGGTCATGAAAGACCTGAAAATAGAGCTTTTTGAAGTACCCTTTCTGACTGGCGACACGCCCTGTACGGATCCAGTGTGCATCAACCGAATCGTGCGGGAGAGAGTCGAGCGCAATGCAGCACGCCAGCAAAATCCGATTAACATCGTCACGGGCATTTTCCTTGTCCAACACGATGTTGGACGTGATGGTGATGTGCGGCTCGAACTGTGGGGGCTGGCCCGGGAAAACGGTTGCTAGCAGCCGCATTAAAACCTCCAATTTGTCATAAAGCGCGGTATTTTTTTTCGGGCAGAGCCAGAGAGCGACACCTAAGTTCGTGTTAGCTGGATTCTGTTTCATTGGATAAGATTTTGTGTGTATTTGCATCGCCCCTTGTGGCCTTCACATACCCATATTTTAGTTGTTGATGGTGGTCTGGATGCGCAGCGCGGTAGCCCCGGAGTCATAGGACTGGTGGCTTAGCATATCCTGCATAGTATATTCCACATCGTTATATGCACTCCCACTGAATAACAAGATTAGGTCCAGTGGACTATTGTGTTTGAAATTGAGTCCGGGTGGGGTGGTGTGTGTTCGATTTTTACTTATAGCTGTGCCAGTGATGCGCATGCCTCAGTTCCAGCAAGGCCCGACTTGTTGCTTTCTGAAGGTGAAACGTGATCATCGCATATCTACACCTCCTCCAACTTGGAGACGATATTGGTTGCTTTGCAAATGCAGACCCCTGCTCGCTTTGCAAAATGCCATTATCGACAGATGCCACGCGGGAAACCAAAACAAAGCACTTTTAGTTCAAAGACATGGCGAGCCTGCAATATTTCCACCAAACCATTCCCCCGTCATATGGTAAGATTCATTAATCCTGGTTCGTCAAGATTTGGCAAATTCCGTTTGTTTTTCGGCCAGTTTATCAGAATGCAACGACGACGAATGGCGATTGGAATCCGTGGCGCAGATGGCCTCTGCCGGATCTCTATCCCGACACGACATCAAGGCATATGAAACACTACAAAGTCAATCATGGAAAACATTTCTAAGCCACAATCCATCGAGCCAAACTACCAACCACATAACCACGCTAGCCAAACAAACTCGTCAGAATCGAACAATAGTAGGCCCCTCCGCGGCGTATGGCTCGGCCTGCATAACGTTGGCGCTCGCCGCTTGATGCCGCCGGAACGTATAGTAGACTCAAGTGTCACGTGAGATGGTAAGTTTGGTTTAGTCACGAAAGCAGAACCTGCGGGGAGCGCGAAGGGAAATGACTTTTTCACGGATGTCTTCCCTTGGTTCCCTGAGGTTTAGCGAGAACGGTGAGCTAAGTCCTCATATTGGATACTCGCAATTATTCACTGGAACAGAACCACATTGTGTTCTGATACATAACCCCTCACCGGGGCGTGGGGTTGGGGAGCTACCCTCCACTCCACTCATGCACAATGTATCGCGCAGTGTTGCATCGTACAGCCCAATACGACGTACATGTCGGATATCCGATACGATGGGCCATCGTATTCGTACTATCGTACATCCCCGAATACGATGGTGTACGAAAAGTTCGCAACACAGGTTTCGCGATTGTGGGTCTTATATGGGATACCAAATCATAACTAAGGAAAACAAAGGTTCAGAGTGAGATACAGAATGACGGCGAATCAGCATACACATTAAGAGAATCGCTCAGCTTATGAGGAATGAGTAGTATATTAGTATATATTTCTTACTACTCTTTTTCAAATTTTAAAACGCGCCGTTGCAGGACGGGTGTTTGACTGTCGGTGCAGACTAGGCTATCTGCGTTACCAAAGATTGGCCCAGCGTTATCTCCACATATTCCAGTTTTGATTCTATGGGAATATTTGTAAAAGTGACTGAAAGTGACTAAAAGTAATTAAAAGAAAATAAAAAAAGGAGATGCCAGAGGAAAAAATGAAACCTGACTCGATTGCAAGTCTAAAGAGACATGTATCTTACCATACGGCAGTGTGGCACAATCTTCGTACCGAAAGCTGGTGCGCGAAATATTGAAATTACTATAGTAAAAAGTAACGACTTTTCATTACTATTACTATTACTAGTGTTTTGAAATTGAATAACTGACCGCTACTACTTCTAATTGATGATATTTATAGATGGTATTTTAATATCCGTGTTTGGCTTTCGAATAGTGTGGTCAACGTGCTCATAATTTTTAAGGAAAATGTTCATCATTAATGGTTGGGCATGAGCTACAGTTTAGCAAGCTGTCGTTTCCGAGATCGCTTGGCAAAACAAGGTCAGTCTGTCGAATCAACCCAAGCTGTTAACCTAAGCTATCAAGAACCTTCACCGCCAAAAAGTCTATCAAAACCTCAATACGGCGAGCTGCTCACCTTCCCACCCGCATGCGTTGGAACCATTTTATCCCTCGTTTGCAACCAAAAGCGCTGATTGCCCGCTCTACCTAGCTAGCGGTCATGCAACAACAATGTCAAACAATATTCGTGCTATTCACCTTTCCGTTCCCGCAAGAGTTGTGGTAAGTGCCCATGGCCCCTTCCTGGTTTTCGAGTCCGCTTTGTATGTACTTTTAATGCTTTCCGAAGCATCGAACCACGCGAGATCTGCTTGCATGCGGTTTAGTGATCTTAAACTACCAATTTCTAATTTATTTTGGCATTCTTTTCAATTTGAATGACTAATATCCGGCTACTAATTGGAGTTACTGATATTGATGTTTGGGCGCAAAATTTCTAATTCCTAATAACCGTGCCACACCGCCATATTGTAAGAGGTATTCACATCATTTGTGTAAGGAACCCCAGAAATGCAGACACTTTATCTAGTTGAGCCACTTATTTCGGAATAACATAAAAAAAACACATAAATAGGCAGATGTTTCTGTTGTATACCATGATACATGTCCATCCAGATAAGCTTAGTACTTCGAGGCAGGTACGCTGATGCCCGTGAGCGCAGCGTCGTTGACAAACCAGGCCACAGGCACGCCAAGGTCATTGACGAGCTTACATGGCAATTGCGACAGTTTGTCGTTGAAAATCTGGTCGATGACGGGGGCCTTGCCCTCACCTTCGGCGATGAACGCAATAGCACCGGCCTTGGCCAAAACGGGAAATGTGAAGCTGATCCTTCTTGGCGGCGGCTTGGGCGAGTCTCTGATAAGCGCAATCGTCTTTTCTGTCTCCTTCAACAATGCATGTCCGGGGAACAACGAGCATGTGTGGCCGTCTGGGCCGCAGCCCAAAAGCACCAAATCCACCTTTAAGTCTTGTGGAAGAATGTCGGCATAAGCACGAGCAATTGCCTCGTCTTTAGCCTCGTCGGCACCTTCAAGCTGTCCGTCTTTGCCCGTAAGAAGCGACGCGTCAATCGTGTGAACTTTCGGCTTAGCGCCAGTAATATACTTGAGCACGGACTCTTGCAAAAGACCATAGTTGGAGTCAGCATGGTCCAATGGAACTAAACGCTCGTCAGAGAAAAACACTTCCCATTTGTCCCACTGGACTTTCCCTGCGGCTGCGGCGTTGTCCACCAAGCCTGCTTTCAAGACTTTGCCCATGGACCCGCCGGAAACGGCAATCTTGAATGTGCCTGATTTGGCAAGAGCCTCTTCCTGGTGTTTGAGCACGAACGAGGCCACAGACTGGGCGACTTCGGGCGATGTAGCGCTAGTATAGATTTGGGCCATTTTATATACTCACAAACAGTATTCACAAACTTTTAGTAATGGTGTAAAAGAGTGTTTTGTGACTGTAGACGGTGATTTAATAAGCTTGCTGGGCTCAATTCGCTCGCTCGGACTCATCCCGGCCCCCTCAATGTGCAGGATGGAAGCCATATGTGCAGAACCACGACAAGTCGCGCGCCATCATAAACACTCATAGTGTTTTCAGGAAAAATACAACGCCCAAATGAATCAATGCTCAGCCCTCGCAGCGATTAAAGTACCCAATAAAAACGGGAAATGCACTGAGGTAAATATATTTCCCTTTAAAAAATTCAGAGACACGTGAACGACAAAAAAGATTCAGCTGCTTTGTCATAGCCACGGTCCTAGTATGCTCATTTAAAAAAAAGCGTACGCCTTGATCGATGATGAAGATCGCCAATGAGCTTTTGAAACATCACACCCTGAGATTTCCGTGAACTCAACTGTTCACACCTCTCACAGGTCAAGGTAGTGGGCGTAATCGGTAGATTCCTTGACCTTTTTCGTGAGAAACTTGTCGAGCTTGGTGGCGTTTTTATAGTAAGTAGTAGTCTCGGCATTGTATGACCGGCAGTTATTGAAAATGAGCCGGCAATCGTACAAGAACTGGTCAAAGGACTCATACTTGTCGTTTTCAAGCTTCAGCTCCATTGTCGAAAGATCCATTGGCTCCTTGATCACGTCATAGTAATCGCCAACCTCGTCCTTGTTCACTGGTACGGCAAAAGGCCATGCCAGCGGGTGATTTGTGAGCTCCGAGAGAAGCGTGACCATGAAATTGTAATGTGGCCCGCGCTTTGGTTTCTGCGCAAGCTTGTCCATTTCCTCCAGCCAGCCGCTTTCCACAAGCCCTGGGATTTCCGATGCCTCAAGTTTGAAGCCCGGCTTTGCATTCTTGAATACCTGTAGCCCCAGCCGGACCACATGTGACTGCGAACGCATTTTGATCTTACGTTCAATCGCAGCTTTTTGAAGCAAGAGTATTTTGCCCAGGTCCAAGTACCGGAGCTGAGACGGGAGCATCAGGCACTGCATCAAAGTGCCGCCCTCATAGTCCTTGATGTAGCCGACCCACCGCAGTTTATCGAGAGTGATCTCCTTTGTGAAGCCTTGCTTCTTGAAGTACCCGATTGCGTAATTGTCGGCGTATGTGAGGAAATACTTCACGGGCGAGGTTGCGCGCACGTAGTCTTTCAAGTGGTTCATCAAATGCGCACCATATCCCCTGACTTGTTCGGTCGACAGGATGGCGCAAAAGACAATCTCGGCAAATTCCCGGTTTTCGAATGGGCGGTACGTGATTCCACCCACCACAGTCAATGGTTTACGCACGACTGCCATGGAAAGGTGTGATCGATCATAGACCAATCGCAGAATATACTCGCGGGGCATTTTCGGAAGCTGTTTCTGAAATATGTTTTTGAGCCCGGTAAGCACTATCATGTTTTCACGCGTGTTATCGTTGTTTACCACCCGAAATTCGATTTTTCCTTCTCGTTCTTCTAGCACAGAAGGTCGTTCTTTGAACGAATACTCAACACCGTCGAAATTGAACACTGTGGTCCGCCGTTTATCCTCCTCCTCATCATCCTCCTCCTCATTCTCGTTTTCTTCATTTTCTTCATTTTCTTCATTTTCTTCGTTTTCTTCACTTTCTTCATTTTCTTCATTTTCGTCAATTTCTTCAATTTCTTCATTTTCGTCAATTTCATCGATCTCGTCTTCTTTGGCATGGCCGTTGCTGGCTTTGGCTTCTGCGTGCGAGTCTTTGGCGCCATCGTCATCGTTCTCGTGCCCGTTCAAAGTGTCCTCGAACCCTTCGTCTTCATCATCATTATCGTCGTATTTCACAATTCCATCGGCATCGCTTCCGTGGTCTGAGTCCGCTTTGGGAGTAGTTGTGAGTGAAGGCTCTTCCTCCGATTCAGCAGGAGGCACGGATTTGGGCCGCGATTCACGTTTGAGCTTTTTGGGCGGCGCCTCGGCAATGCTTCCACCGGCTCTTTTACGTTCCACCATTTAATTTTTATATACAATGCCCTTACGGTGTGTTTGAACGCACTGATTCACCACTGTTTATCGTGGAAATCGGCCCCAGAAAATTCTGTGCACTCCGAGCGCACGGTCGCACCACCAGCGGTGTGGTGTACGGGTCTTTCACCATCTCACCTGTCATAGCAATGCTCATCTCGCATCTTTTTTCCGAGATGCCTCAGCGTGCTTTTACTTTTTACCAGAATAGACGGTGGCAAACTTTGGACGTATCATACTCCACAAAATCAAGGCTGAAACTATCTTATATCTGAAAAGAATACTTCTCAAGCCAATTGGTCTCTTGCATACACCGTTTTACAAACTTTGAGCAGTCTTATTGGCATATAGGACCCGGAAGAAATACTTCTATAACTTAGCAGAAAAAACACAGATTCATATAAGATGTCGTACGCGCCGTTACAACCGCACGTGCACCCCGAGGGAGTTGCCACCGTGCTCTGTTGCAACTGTGGAGTGCCCATGGACGGCTCGCTGGGGCTAGTCATGTGTTACGACTGTATTAAAATGAACGTGGACATCACCGAGGGCATTCCTAGAGAGGCCAACATAAGTTTTTGCCGGAATTGCGAGCGGTTTTTGCAGCCGCCAAACCAATGGATCCGTGCAGAGTTGGAGTCACGCGAGCTTTTGGCCATCTGCTTGCGCCGCTTGAAAGGCTTACTGAAGGTCAGATTGGTGGATGCCTCGTTTATCTGGACCGAGCCACACTCGCGCAGAATCAGGGTCAAGTTGACCGTGCAGGGTGAGGCGTTGCAGAATACGATTGTTCAGCAGACGTTTGAGGTGGAGTATGTTGTGATCGCCATGCAATGTCCCGACTGTGCCAAATCTTTCACCACCAACACCTGGAGGGCTACGGTGCAGATCCGTCAGAAAGTGGCGCACAAGCGTACGTTTTTGTACCTTGAGCAGTTGATTTTGAAGCATAACGCGCACGTGGACACGATTCTGATTCAGGAAGCCAAGGACGGCTTGGACTTCTTCTACCTGGCACGGAATCACGCCACGAAAATGGTTGATTTCTTGTCTGCAGTTGCGCCAATCAAGAACAAGCGGTCCGAGGAGTTGGTTTCGATCGACACGCAGTCGGGCCTGTCGCTGTACAAGTTCACGTTTTCGATCGAGATTGCGCCTATATGCAGGGACGACTTAGTGGTTCTCCCCAAGAAATTGGCCAATCAGCTCGGCAACATCACGCGCCTTGTGGTGTGTCATAAGGTGACGAATATGTTGCAGTTCATCGACCCAAACACTTTACAAACAGCGGACGTGCCCGCGGCGTTGTACTGGAAAAAGCCGTTTTTGCCGTTATTGGACGTGAACCAGCTCATTGAGTTCATAGTCTTGGACGTTGAGCCAACGGGTGAGATGCGGGGGAAACACGTGCTTGCGGACATCACCGTTTGCAGGGCCAGCGACTTGGGCGTGAATGACCGCACCTTTTATATCAGATCCCACTTGGGGGCCTTCTTGCATGCAGGAGACTCTGCCATGGGCTATTACTTGACAAACACAAACTTCAATTCAGACTTGTGGGAGTCGTTGGACACGGACAACACGCCGGAAGTGGTGTTAGTCAAGAAACATTACGCACGCAAGAATAAGAAGCGCAACCGGAAGTGGAAGTTGAAGCGTATGGCACGTGAACACAACGATATTGTGGCCAACGACGACTCGAGGCAGGCGCGCCAGGAGCAGGAGCGTGCCGAGCGCGACTACGAGTTATTCTTACAGGAATTGGAGGAGGACCAAGAGTTGCGTCAAACCATCAACTTATACAAGGCTGGCGAAGAGGCACCACCTCCCGTGGCTGAAGATGGTATGGAGGAGGATGATGACGATGGGGACGCGGTTGAGATTGGCATTGACGAGTTGTTGGATGAGATCGACGGTATGACGTTGGAGTAAGTATTGGGGATGTACGGGTGTTTCGTTAATTTGAACAGTTCTGGACTCTGGGGATCCCAATTTAGTCAGTATACTTTCTAAATGCCTCATGTCCATATGTCAGAGAAACTTTACAAATTGTAGTTGGCTGATAATCAAGTTTTCTTGGTCTCCTGCCTAACTTGCCAGAACTTTCAAAATTGGGTTGCATTCAAGTCTTGGGCGAACTAGTAGAAATAAAATTTCCTCTCAAAGAAACTAGAATGAATTTATTCAAGGCCCTTGAATAAAGCATCTAAAGAAAGGAAGAAGAACAGGAAGATTTTGGCCAAGAGGACTGTTTGTCACTCCCGCGTGCGTCTGCGACCACAATTGCCGATACTGAACCTCGTCAGATGTGTGTGAGCAATTCATTGAAAAAAAGGATAACATTCAAATCAAGCTGGCGCCTGCTCAGGTGGCTTGTAAAACTTGCGTTTAAAGGAAGTATGAAAAGATGCAGATTGACACTTCAATAGCTACTGAACTTGACAATGGTCACATGAGTTTCTACAACAGTTGCAATTCTGTATCGAGAAAACAATTTTCCTGCGAAGAAAGCCAGACCTGCTTTCCACAGAATGCCTTGCACACAATGTTGCTATGTAACATATCGGTAATGATATCGAAATGATTTCGAGAGTCATCAATCGGTGTTGTAATTCTTCCTTTTATCCTTACGATCGGAAAACTCTAAAGCACAGTGTCTCTCATTTTTGCAACAGAATAGGGTGAACTTGAAGAGCCCATGAAGTTGGGGTTGGATTGTGAATCTACACTCGACATTATGCCATCTGTTTCCTTTTTTCTTTCTGTTTGCATGCCGAGTTCCACTTTTGTGGGCATCTGTAAACACATGGAAGAAATGTGTGACCGATACACCGATAAGAAGAAAGAACGGAAATGTAAAGTTTTGTTATGCCGAACTATCCTTTCTGTTTTTTTGCTTGATACATCATGGTAAGGACCATGCTTCAGAAAACTTTGAAAAGTGCACATGATGGTAGAGAGGCATGATTTCATTTGATCACTACAGCCATTAGGGCGATGAGAACCTAGTTATTTCTCATACGCAGCCAAGCCAAGATATCAAGGCAAGGCAAGGCAGCGAAGCTGACTAGGGTTTCATATATATTCATGTAGAGTTTTGTGGAGAGCTAGGTAAGCAATTCTGGCTCCCAGTCCTTGATCAGATGTATCAAGCAAAACAAAACAAAACGAAACAGAAAAAAAAACAAAAACGTACTTATCTTGACAAGAGAAGTCAGGAATATAACCATTTCGGAAAGTTCTCCCGAAGAATTGTATTTGTCAAGACTAGGCCGCAACGGATAACATAGTGATTGGCTGAAATATATATATATAACCTGGAGGAATAAATTAAATTCTTATGGCAGATGCTGATACGCTTTCTCAGAAAGAAACCACAATATGCAAATGTCTTTCTCCTCGAGACTTTTTTATTGAAGTATTCATTTTGGCGACAATCATCACGCATGTGATCAATCAGGCCTTTTGACCCGATTTCGCAACCACTACAGATACGTACATGCGTTCAATTCTGAATTTGTCTCTACTTTGAACCCTCTTCTTTGCTGCTTGAACTTCACTCCTTTGATTTCTTTTTTTCAGAAACACAAGTCGAATTAAGTGCGAGTAGCGGTCCAACGGAAACGATATATAGATCAAGAAAAAACTTACGCCTGATTTGAACACCGTGTGAAAATATTCCTCTCAAGACTTGTTCCTCTTTCCCTTTTCATTTAATGAGAAGTACCGAGACAACTTCGGATAGCTTGTTTGAAGACCTATATAACAATGATGTCAAAGGCCCCTACTAGGCAACCTCACCTCTACAATGAGTGCACATGCTCCAGATACTGGTGGAACAAAATAGGCTTTCCGAGGCCAATGAACTTGAGAGAAATGCTTGCACCTACCGAAATATCATTTACAAATTTGCGCAACCTCAATTGGTTTGTGAAAGTGGTACGTAAGGCGTATTCAGGACGGCGCCGGGAGGCGGAGAATGGTGTTATTCTCGCCCCCCTCCTGAATCGACTATTGTCTCGCGCTCTTGGGAGGACCAACCCCATGGGCCGATGACAGTCTGATAAGTCTGATTAGTTGAGTTCATTC
>JAKTUB010000513.1:0-13421 GCA_030556465.1 Metschnikowia picachoensis | reverse complement strand
GATCGATGCAAATTATAATGAGATGCAACCGGCGACCGTTGTGAGTATGTTGCACGTAAAGAGAAAAAGGTCACGTGCTGAAGCTTGAATTTACGCAGTGTATACGCAAGGGCAAATTTTGTATACGCAGTGTATACGCCGGGGCAAATTTTGTATACGCAGTGTATACGCCGGGCCGGTTGTGTATACGCATACGAATACGAATACGCAGAGCCGGTCTGCCGAAAAAACGAAAACGAATACGAATACGCAACCAAATTCCGTAAATACGCGCGAAAAAAAACTTTTACGGCGTAAATACGCTGATTTGTTCAACACTGTCTCAGGCACATATGTCTCGCGATTGTGTCCCTTATATATAGTACCAATACATGACTAACGAAAAAAAAAAAAAAAGTGTTGGTTATCTCGAATTATCTCAAATTATGTCACATATTCAAAAAAGTGAGATAATTTTTTCCGTATCTCATATTTGAGATAATCATCTCAGATAAGCAGATAAATGAGATAATTTAAGATACTTTCCAGATACTTTCCAGATACTTTCCAGATACTTTCCAGACAATTTGGCATAATCCGGCATGGGGGACTTCACTGGCTAAAGTTTCTCTCCGAAAAGACCGATCTTTTTGAAAAAAAAATTGCACTGGACTTTTTCATCCAATGAAATACAATACATTAATGCCTGGCGCGAGGTAACCTACAAAAGAACAGAATATGATGTGGCGAAACAGCCCTACATCACCTCCGAGTCAACGCTAATGGAAACTGTGGCTGACGGTTGGTTGCCCCGTGCGGTTGCGGAAAAGATCACTCAGGTTCAATATAAGTCTTTGATCCGGAAGAAACAAGACGCGTTGTTACCGCTTACCTCAAGACGCTTTAAGGAGATTTGTGCGGAGGTCCAATCGGTGAAAAGATGGGAAAAATTCTGGAAAGCCTTGTACAAAGAAGAGTGGCTACTCAGAGACGACCTCACGGCTCTTCATTTTTGTGTGTGGGTCCTACGAACCACTATTCGATGTGGTTGGCGACACGTCAGTGACACGATGTCATCTATGTCTAAGGCAGGCCACCAAAGACAGCATACTAGTGCACATTTATAATAAGTGCGAGACCACCAGCAGTTGGTGGCAACATTTAGGACCTGAAGGTCCAATGCACCTTAACTCCATGTTGGCGCCGGTCAACGCAACATCGGAAAACTTACGAAAATTGAATTGGTTTGTGAAGACCGTCAAGAAGGTATACACTAGAAGACGGCGCGAATCACCGGATGGGCTCACATTATTGACCCTCCTGTTGCGAGAGTTGGAGAGGCAGGTGGGGGAAGTACAGCCTCTAGGGCGATGACAAGCTAATTATTTCTCATACACAGCCAAGTCAAGATATCAACGCAAGGCAAGGCAGCGAAGCTGACTACGGTTTTCTATATTCAAGTATAGTTTTGTGGAGAGCTAGGTAAGTAATACTGGCTCCCAGTCCTTAATCAGATGTATCAAGCAAAAATAAAATAAAAAAAAAAAAAAACTGCATCTCTTCAGAGAGTAAAGAGACTCTTGTGTAGTATGACTACGTCTTGTCTCCGCCCAAAAACACCTGTTCAGCTACCTTTTCGTCACAAACTCATAGAGGTATGACCCTTCTCAATCAAACTCAAAAATTAGCTATACTTTTTCCAAAAACTGGTACTTTAGACATTCTCTTCGTCTTCATTAGAATCGGAAATGCTTCCCAGATCGCCGTCTAATTTGGGAACTCTTCCTTGAGCGTGGAATCATTATTTCCTAACTCGATCAACTCTAGTCTATGTCTTGAATTTAAGGTCTCTGCATCGTTCAGCTCTACATCGTCCAGCTCTGCATCGTCCAGCTTTGCATGCTTGGAAACCAAAGTCTCTGCATCGCTAGAATCTGGTAAATTGTGTGTGGTATCCAAAGACTCTGCTTCGCTCTCTTACTCCAGCCTCTGCGTATGACTGGCACTAAGATCCCCCAGTCCTGTTCGCTTCTGCAAATTACTGTTGTCAACACACTCCGTTTCGTTCGTAGTCAGCGAGCGTTGCTCTATTCGGGCGTCAAATCGCTTTCTTTTCCTCCGATCGTCGTCTTATAAGTAGACGATATCTTTAGACTGCAGTTCGCCCAAACCACTCGGATGTTGCTCGGGGGGTTTCGCGTGATCATGAATTGGATTTCTGGTCTCATTCGATTGCAAGTTCCTCCCATTAATGCTCCAACCTTCTTTGAATATTCTGCCACACACTAAACCTTTACACTCTAAGAATCTCTCTTACCCCCCAATAAGGGGCAACTTAAAGCTCGGCTCTTCTTACATAGTTTTTCAGAGGTCATTATGATCGTAGAGGATTGTTCTTCTGATTGTATTCTTGTGCAAAGATTTCTAGCGCAGAGATTTCTATGCTAATTAGACGAAGAAAAAAAGCTGAGAGTCAAGGGGGGGTTTCAGCCCGCTTTATAAAGGCATCGAACAAGCTTTCTTTTTCTCTAACACTCGGACTCGCAAAAGATTTAGTCGATCTTTGCCCGTGATTAGGGCGGTGCTAAGTTCTCAGAAATCTGGTACAGGTATCTCAAATCATCTCAAATTATCTGAGATATTGCTCAAATATCTAAATAATTTTAAAGGTTATTTTTACTGAGTTATCTGGATATTTGAGATATTATCTCAAGAAACTAGATAATTCTTCACGCAAAATGCAGATAATTCCTTCACTGATCTAATCTAACGGTAACTTTACCTTTTAGGGTCCCATTTGGGAAATCCTACGTAGTTTGCGCAATGCGCCTTCTATTGTTGGGCGCAGCACGGCTGCCCATACATGAACAATGGAAAGATAGACTCCATTGTTGTCTGCCTTTTGTCTGCCTAGATCATGAAATTGTTGGCTCTCCCACCTAGTGAATCAGAGTCAGCCTGGTATCACTAGAGTATCCACGCCATAAGCATTAGTCAGACAATCAGAACCTGAGACTTCTGTGTCCATTGGATCTCTAGCCTGAGTAAACGATTTTGGGCATGGATTTGTGGAAATTATCCGGCTCAAATCACTCTATTTAGTCGGTTCATTAAAGAGTGCAGACACTTTTTCAGGAATCCTGAGAAGGATGGCAATGCGACTGGGCATGGATCTATTGTCATTCGGATATCAGCCCCGTTCGTGAATGACTTGATTGGAGTCATGCAAGCTTCAAAAGGCCGCGTATTTTGGGCAAGTACAGAGCTGATGGCCGGGATTCTTTCTCTTATGCTCTGCTTTGATGAACATGTCAGCCACATTCATGGCCTAGCTCACGTAAAGACAGTGAAAGAAATCTTCCGAGAGTTTTTCTGGAATATATTTTCAATCTGATATCGGCCGATTCTCTGGTGTATATTCTGGACTTTCTGCGGCAACAAGCGATAACTACCTGACTTTTCGCGTGGTTATTTGTTTTTGACACCATCTCGCATGGTTTCAGTCAGGTGTACCGTGCGATCTTGCGCGATGGAGAAAGCAGCCAAATCGAATGCCTTTGTTCTTCTTATAAGATTCTTTTGTTTCTTGTTTAATAACTTGATAAGGTTTTGGTTCACATGAAGAGTCAGTGATATCAGTCTGCCATCGAGCTCAGGGTAAAATGGAGTGTCTGAGAAAGGTTTCACTGTGAGCTCTCCATATTTTGTAGATTTGGCTAATCTTTCAGTCCTGGCTGAAAGTTATTGAAGTTGCCCGCTGCCAAATCTGAGGTAGACGAGCCAGGGCTTCCAACAGTCCGAGAGAAGGCACCAGAACAAATAAAAAGAATCGCTCGGGCAGTGCAACTTACCGGGATAAGACTTTGTACAGACTGGACGCAAGCAAGGCGGAGACGAAATAATTGAGTGTTTCCTCCAGAGTTTGTTTATTCCTGTCCCTTCAAGCCTTCATTGAGGATACTCTCTGCGTGCGGGGAGGGGTCAGATTCTGTGGATAGCAGCAAACCGCTTGGAAGCTAGTTTCTTGAATCTTGTGTTAGCTTCTCCGCTCTTGTGGGCGCGAATTTGGATCTATATCATCATCATGGCCACCTTCTCAAACATGTAGCCGTTTTCCGCATCACTGACGGGAATAGCCATAAGCTGATCTCACTGTGATTTCATAAATATCGCAGAATCTTTTGAGATTCCAAGACAAAATCAGATAATGCACCTTTTTGAGCCCCAGAGTCACCGCCAAATATGCTGGACTATACACATGGCAATGAAACAACCATTAGTGCGTCACGTGACACGCATTCGTCTGTTCCAAAGTAAGCCAGGCATCGTGATCGAATATAATGCATTTTGGCGAATAAACTGATAAATCAGGTCTATTCTGTTTCCCCAGTGAAATCATCCTGTTCATCCTTGTTGATTACCAAAAAGCCTAGAGTGACAATTACCGCGCCAAAGAGATACCCCAAGTTGACACGGAATCCCTTGAAGACCCAATCGCCGACCATGGCCAAGGGAATAGTCAATGACAACCCAACCGTCACGGTCAATGGGCTCGTAAGCAAAACAGCCTTGCACCAGCAGAAGTCACTGATGAAAGTGGTGAATGCATTGATGCATAATAGCTTGATCACGTGCGCGCCGCTAGGAAGTTGAAAGTTCTTGACGCCAAAGAAATGTAGAACAATCAAAGCGGGCCACAAAAGAACAAGGCAGTATAAGCCAACAAACCCAAAGAATAGGTGTGTGTTCAACGTGCGCTCCTGAGCCGTATCCGGGCGTGTGATCTTGTGCTTGAGCAAAATCGTGTATATTCCGTAAATGAGGGCGCCTGCAAGCGCAAGAACATTACCGCAGAGCGTTGTGAGTGGTGTAGAGTCTTCTGGGACATTGACTGCCGAAGTGGAGTCGATTTTGGTGACTATCAACACGCCGGAGAACGAAAGCACAATGCCCAATATCTTGTTTTTGTTGATATTCTCAATGCGATATACATATCCGAAGATGAGGGTGAAGAACGACAGAGTGGACGACAAAATCGTCTGCGATGCCACCAGAGTATACGATAAAGACGCGTTTGTCACCAAGTTGGCTGAAAACCAGAGTATGATGAATTGGAGCGACAATAATAGCGTTTCGCATATTCCCACCTCATCATCGGGTATTTTCGCCACGTTCAAATCACACTCGCTTGTATCGCGAGACCCATATTCTACTAGGGGCTGCGCTGGGGTTTCGGCGTCCTTGAGTCCCATTTTCCTCAATTTCCTATAATCTTGCCGCACAGCGTCTAGGAATTGCGCCCCAGAATAGTTGTGGTGCTTCAAGTAGGGTATAAGATAAAACACAAAACAGCTGGTGTTGATCCACGTGATGAAAAACGGTTTCCGGTACACGTTGGACTCAAAGAGGTCATTCACTAGAAAAGAGCTGCCCACCCAGAAGACAATTACCATCGATAGATTAAGCAATCCTAGAGCCCATTTTTGCGTCGCCAAAAGCTGCGACTCCGGCCGGAAAACCGACAGAAAAGAGTGTATGAACGTGGCTAGCGACGTTTGAAGCTTCCCTAGCATGCTATTTTATATTGTTATGCCAACTGTATGTATTATATCTAGCGTTTGACGAATATGATGGTACCGACAGGCATCTACAGATACGGCACGTCACGTGCACGTACGAAACCGTCGCGCCCGCTTATCTCGCACATGAATTTGTATTGCTTGCAAGTAATGTGAGTCACGTGAATAATGAACTCAGGTTGGTCTAGGGAAGATACAATGGGTTACGCGAGTAATTTTCGTTTTTTTTTTTATGTTTTATTTCTTCTTCCAACATGGCGGGGTCTCTATGTTATTTCTCGATGATCACAGCCATTTTCGGAAAGAGTTGTTAAGCTATTTTTGGCTATTTGCTTAACCGTGTTCCGAGTCACTTGCAGAATTTTTCGTATTGGGAGGTACGGGTGTTATTTGATTTGGGGTTCCTAATGCGGAAGGACGAACCGGTACCTTTCATCGAGAGCGTCCCTGTGGCTTCACTTATCTCGTGCTGGATACACCTTATTACTGAATAGTGTATTTCTGATACTTCTGAATCATCTTGCGAGATCTCCTGTTATCGATAATCAGGTAGAGCCTCGCAGATAGTTGCCCCTGCCCTAGTCCTTTCAGGTTGTGGTAGGTGCACCCTCCGTCGCCGGCAGCGTTACGAGCACACAAGCAAGTTCATCGCTTTTTAGCTTCCTTCTTGTAGTCTAGGCAAAAGTGAGGTATTTCGAGCAGATTTTTTCAAAGCTTGCCGACATGTTCTTGGTTTCAATCTCGTCCAAGGATTCTTGGCAAAACTCGGCGGGTTTGATTCATTCGCAGAGTGTTTTCACCTGTTCGCGGCTTAGTCAACCCAAACGTGTAAATTGGCGAAAAGTCACTTCTTATAGATGCACGACCATTAGGGCGATGACAACCTAACTAAGTCTCATGGCAGCCATGCCAAGATATCAACGAAAGGCAGGGCAGCGAAGCTGACTCTGGTTTTAGATATGTGCATGTATAGTTTTGTGGAGAGCTAGGTAAGCATTTCTGGCTCCCGGTCCTTAATTAGGTTAATCAAGCCAAAAAAAAAGAAAGAAAGAAGAAAAAAACGGCTTTGAAATGCAGTTAGTGTCGCAGCTCAATAAACTATGGCCGTGCCCATGCGCTTTCAAAACCAACGCCAAGCACAGTAACCACTATGGAGAATTGAGGAAATAAGAAAAACAAAAAAAAGGGCAAAAAAGCCAAGAAGGCAGAAAGTAAAAACGTGTGAAAATAGACCTTCGCGCATAACTACTAGTCCAAGACACGAACCATGCACTCATGCCGGTTTCGGAAGGGGTTCAAACGTGAAAGTTGAGTGTTTGTTTATGAACAAAAAAAACAATCAATCCCAAATCCATTTGCCCCCCCAAAGAAATGTTGCCCCCCAAAGCAATGTATCTGGCTAATTCCGTCCTTTCTCCTCGGCCCCCACTCACCAAATAGATGCATAGAAAGCCGCACTCTGCACCCGATGCAGGTATTCCAGGCTTGAGCGCTGTGCGGTATGGCTCTTCTCAATCTGCGATGCGATCCAGAACCGGATTTACCGCAAATAACCACCAAATCATACAGAAAGTGTCATAAATAGCGGAAAAAAAGTTTTAGTGCTTCAGCCACAATTCATTCTTATAGAAGATCCACATAACCCACTTCGCCCAAAGAAAGAGAGAATCGAAAGCTTTAATACGCTCCTCAGTGTCGTGCCCCGGATTAACCTCCCCATGCATATCATATTAAACATTCATAATACCTAACTCCAGACACACCACGTCAATGTATAAGCTAGGGATACGACAAACGGGCGATAAGCCCGTCACGGGCACTACCGTCATGATGGAGGAGCCGGAAGCGAGCTCTCAGCTGGACCCGGCCACCAGCAACCTAAATACACCGAAACTGCATATGTTGAAGAAAAATGACCTGGGAGTCATCTTGCACCCGCAGCCCGAAGACAACCCGAATGATCCTCTTAACTGGCCCGTGCTCCGCAAAGACCTTTGCTTTCTCATAATCGGATTCCAGACGTTTATAGGCGGAGGCCAAACGCCGATTCTCGCAGCCGGATTTAGACAGTTGCTGGACGAGTTTGATAAGACAGTTGCGGTGATTTCATACTTGGTGGGTGCCTTTATGCTAGCTCTAGGCCTAGGGTCTGTGTTTGCAAGTCCGACCGCCATTCTATACGGGAAAAGATTGGTATACTTACTCGGAATTGTGATCTTTCTCATAGGCGCTGTCGTATGCGCCTGTCTGGCCAACTACGGCGGGCTAATGGCGGGCAGAATCCTCACCGGCTTTGGCGCGTCTCCAACAGAGAGTTTGGCGCTGGCCAGCTTAAGTGACCTATATTTCCAGCATGAAAGGGCCTATCGAACTGGTTTATACACGCTTTTACTATTGGGTGGTAAAAACATCCTTCCGCTTCTCTCCTCGCTAATATTCCAGCACTTGGACCGCCATTGGCTATACTGGATCCAAGCTATGTTTTTGGGGGCCAACTTGCTTCTCACGTTTTTGTTTGTGCCGGAAACTTATTGGGATCGCACCAGCGTGAAGATCGTGCCAGAACCAGTAACTATAGGGCACCGAATCCATGAAAATCCGCGGGATACGGCACTGGTCGATACAGGAGATGGCACACGTGCACGGCAACTGCTTACAGTCCCAGGCGGACGAAAAAGCGACGATTGTGCGTCATCCGGACGAAGTTCTAGCCCGCACACGACCTCTACGGGGACCTCCATGCCAAAGCTGTTCACGAAAAGGCTTCACTTAATCTCGGGCAGACATTCTGCAGACAAATGGTGGATGGTTGCCATGCGGCCACTCTTCCTATACTGTTACCCGCCCGTACTATACGGTGCCATTGTTTACTCCCTAGCTGTGGTGTGGTTAATAGTCATTTCAGAAGTTTTGGCTGAAATTTTCCAGGCCGAGGGTTACGGGTATCTGGCCCAAACAGTGGGGCTTTTCTACTTGTCCCCCTTTGCTGGCGGCATTCTCGGCTCTTTGGCTGCCGGAATCCTCGGAGATAGGGTCACCCTGTATGTTGTTAAGGTCAATCATGGTGTGTACGAGCCTGAGTTCCGCCTTTTTATGCTTATCCCGCTGACAATAGTTACGTGTATTGGTCTTATGGGCTATGGGTGGCTGTCTGATGTGCTGGACCCATGGATCGCCCCCGTGCTTTTCTTTGGGTGCCTTAGTTTTGGGTCCCTGATGGCATCCACCACAGCTATTACATACACGGTGGATTGCTACAAGATGTTTGCCGCAGAGGCCTTGGTATCCTTTAATCTAGCGAAAAACGTGATTGGTTTTGTGTTTTCGCTTTTTAATAACGATGCGTTCTTGGAATTAGACGGGAAAAGGCTCTTTGTAATTTACGGCTGTGCCCAATTATGTGTTAGCTTATTGGGAATTGTGATGTATGTTTACGGCAAGGTGTCACGGGCTTGGACCGATGATCGGAATATGCTTCGGTGTTTGTACCGTGCAGACGAACTAGAAACGGAGAAGACGGGCGCAGCAATTTAGAGATTACTAGGTTATGTACATTCAGTCAAGATTTACAGGATTTCGGATTGTGAGATCATATAGACGTGTGATTCTGCGATGTTTTTCAAAGACCACACTGAAGCAATTTAGTGCGCTTTTTTTCGAGAAAATATCTTTGTATAATGATTTTATTTCTTGTGTTGAAGAAACTATCAAAATAGTTTCTGCTATATGCTTGTTATTGGCATACCGACTGCAAATTCATTTTATTAAATTGCAAAACTCCACTTAATCGCAGAGTGTGACTTCTGGGATAAAACTTGATCACTCAACGAACTTTCACCTTATTTGATAAAATGTTTTAGGGTGCCAGCCACATGAATTTGTTTCATCGCCTTGAATTTACCTGTTTGATTCTTTTCTCTTTTTCTTTCATGCTCCCTGCATTCAGACATCACAAAGCCAACGCTCACGGTGCAAGAGGTAGGGTCTGAATCTTGAGACAGACGATTTGGCGCTCTTTCGGATCTGACAGCCATCTTTCCCCAAAAGGAAGCCCAACAAGTTGTCAGGTTGTCTCATATGATATCAGTTCATACAATTGTGTCCTCACATGTCTTCATCAGCACGACCATTTTCGCATTTACGCAAAAGTGAGTTCTTAAAGTGGCTATGTGAAATTTCAATTCTAATGGCCTTGAAATCTAGAGCCAGGAATAAGTAGTCTCAGCTCAAAATCTGAGTGGCTCAGATCTTTCTGAGCGTGTAATTTATCGAACTAAAAACGACGCGAGGTGGTATACATCTCACAGTGGTATAAATGAGCTCTTATACCCAGTTGATAGTGGCAGGATCAAAGGCTGCAAGCAACTGCTTATTTGCATCCAAGTAGGTGGCGAGTCGCTCCTTAAACAGCACACCGTTCCATATGTCCCCCTTCACTGAAGGCATACCTAGTTTTTCAACCACCACTCCACTAGCAATATTACCTACGATCCCCGCAGCTATCCAGTCACCAGAAAGTTCCAATGCGGTCATAAATGCGCCGCAAAAAGAGTTCCCTCCTCCTGTGACATCCACGACATTCTGTTGGTTTTGGTGGTATGCGGGGAGCATAAGCGACACGCCGCGCGTTTTTACAAAACATCCTAACGCACCACACCGAAGTACTACGCCACCATGCGGCCCGCTGCTTGCCAAGAATTTCAGCGCCAATTTTTCAATATCTTTGAGCGTTTCCGGGAGCACCAGCATATTGTAGAAACCCGCGGCCTCGTTTAGGTTCGGCGTGAAAACGTCCACTTTGTGCATGATTTTATGTAAACTTTCGAGATTTCCAGCAACACATACCTCAGGAAAAGGCTCGAAGATAAATTTGGGCCTCGTCAGAATACCCTTTTTTGCGCGTTCTGCAAGGAAAATATCGATGGTCTCCTCGCAGCGCTCAATGGAGCAGCAAAAGTGGAAGGTGCACAGATCTAGTAAATTGCCGGTTTGTAGAATATCATCAGCAAAAATTCTCTTCTTCGGTGACTTATACACAAATTGACGTACGCCGTCTTCACCGTAAATGTTGACCCCTCGCGATGTGAGCCTGTTGGGCGTATCCCTAAAAATGGCCCCAGAACTCCACGTCTTCAATTCCTCTTCAATTTCTGCCGGAAAGTCTGAGCCTTTATCAATGATGCCGCAAATCTGTCTGCCCAATTTTTGGCCACATGCTATCCGTCCACCAATTATGGCGTACAGCCCACCCCCACCAATTATGTCATTTTCTGCCGGACGATTGATCGACGCAGGATATTGATTCCCGTCAATAATAAAAAGCCCTAGTGTAGTTAGTATAGGGATGGTCGTCATGATGTAATTCGGGTGTTGATTTGTCGATTTCTGATCCACCCGGTGTGTCGGAATGCTTGTAAGATTGCATGTTGATGCAGAAGCATGGCGCGAGTGCATTATGCACGCCAGGACTTGATGGGAAAACTTATGATACATATCGAATCAATAAACTGCGAGAACAGGCTGAAAGAAAAAAGAAAAAGAGACAGAAGGTTTCTTTGGAGCTTCTTTTACTCTGTCTTTTCATCTGGTCAAAGCGCCTATGCATTGGAAAAGTACGGTTTCGTTGCCTGCAGACACATACGCTCCCTAATGTTAAGGACGTGCGCACACGCGTTGTTAGTTCGATACACGTATTAAAAAGAAGGAATAAACCGATGTAAGGATGAAAGTAAGGGTCTTGTGAGGATGCAACAAAGGGTTTTGGGGCACGGCACGGGCTGAAGCCGTGCTTCTCCCTGTTCCCTTGAAGGATGAGTTTGAACTTGTACAGTTACTGGTCTTGAGCTCGCGATTTCGTGATGCTCCCACTCTCTATATTCGAATAAACAAGGTAAAATAAAGAGTGAGTGCCAGGGGTAAAATACATATCGGTGCCGGTACCTCTACTTGACTAGCTGAAAAAACCCAGGAATCAACTCTGTTTACCACGGCCAATGGCGGCTCGATCTTATGCGAGCCTTGTCTTGATCATTACCTAATGCTTTGATTTTCTACAGAACTGCCCTCCTGTATTAACCTAGCTGCATTGGTTGTTTCCATGCTTTTACAAACTGGACCAGTCCTTTGGTTATCACTTGTCATCATCATGAAATATTTGACATTTTCCCTGAACGTGTGCTATGATCTTGTTAAAGAATTCACGCACACTTTTGACCCCAGCAAACATATTGCAATGGCAAATTTGGCCTCAAAGATTTTAGCCTGCTAGTTTAAATTTATCATTTTGGTATGTGGAAGAAATGGTAGCAATTAGCCCTGTGTATAAGGATCTTGCTTAAAGATATAATCGGGCTACATTAACAAGAAACAGAGCGATATATTTTTTTATTCTCTTTTCTTTTTTCTTTTACGTTATTCCCCAAAAACTCCCTCCTTCAGAAAAGAATCATATTACTACAGTAAGGCCTCTTCATAAGGATCACATCTAGTGGGCAAAAATAGATATAGTACCCAGGTTATGTTCTAAAAGAGCAAATTTTTGGTTTGAAAAAGATTTCTTCCCGTTGCTTTTGAAAAATATGGCGAAGCTATCTCTTTAACCAAGATCCTTATATCAGGTCTGACTGTATTTATTAAAGAAACAAGCCGTATTAACATGATCAAAATCCAGACTGCGTGGCCCGAAATCAGACCCCACATGCTTTCGGGTAAGTCGTGATATCCGTGTTCTTAAAACTGTTTAGAGAAGTGCAGAAATCAATTTTTCTTATGAGGTCTGTAAGCTTTTGAGTACCTGCCAAATAACATTCGCAAAATTGAGCAAATTAAAAAGTATAAAAATGTTTCAACGATATTGTTTGTTTACGAAAATGGACAGAGTCGTCTGATTTGCACTCGCACTAGTGACCATTACTTCAAACGATGTCAACTGACAAGAATTCACGAGCTGTCATCAATGGAATGAAGTAGCTGCTGAAAACTTTACCGCTATCACATATTTGAGATTCCTATCAAGACCATGTACATCTTGCTGACGGCGCTTATTAGTAAATGTGTTGCAGTTATGAGGTTTTTTGAAATATTAGCTTTTTCATTCTGTTCTGTAAAAATTTATCACATTATGGGACGTTATCAGCGTGTAACAGGCAGGCACCCCCAACAATCGCAAAAACTATATATAATATATAGGAAACCCCATAATAGATCGCAAACTCACCCCTGAGTAGGTGAACCCATCACCATCCCGGCCCCTAAATTCTCCCCCTTATTCCTCCAGTTTCAATATAGCAGGAAGTTCCCTATTTTTTGAAAGAAACGAATCGTATCAACAGGAAACCGCGGTTTAACGGTCAAAAATCTGTATATCAAAATACAGATCCCTGCATACACATGGTACCCCCTGCATACATTGTGCAAAATCGCGATTAGGTTTTGCATATTGTCTGTGTCATTTGCTCATCAATGTTTTTGCCATGCAAGGGATAGTCTGGGGATCTCGGTAAGCGGTTACCAGGCGGATGTCTAACTGATTGTATATTGACTTCTATCTAAATAACCGCTAGTTCCTTATAATATTACTGGTGAGAACTCTTCAAGATAAACCCTAGTGCGACTAGGACTGCATACAGCCTAGCATCTTAGCACGTGATACTTATCACTTGACCAGGCCAACAGCTTGGCCGGTTTCATCCATGACACTATCTCCCCTCTTAAACCAAAGCGTGTCCACTTCAAGCTCGTATTCCGGGTGGAACGGTGAGTTTTGTAATAGGACGAGACGGAGGGCTGGAGGGGTATTGGCGTCGAAGAGGGACTCGCTAATAGTTGTAGCGTGACAGGGATCGCAATCTGACCAGAAAACAT
>JAKTUB010000512.1:0-13574 GCA_030556465.1 Metschnikowia picachoensis | reverse complement strand
CTTCAGTGGTGACATCACATCTATCGACAACTCTCTCTTCAACAGGGTTAGAAAAGAACTCAATGACGTGCTTGGCAGAACCTTCCCGCGAGCTACAAGTCTAGACACCCATTTGCAAACTTCTGCATGAGACACTTCCAATGTCGGAATTTCGGGTGGAGTCGAGAGACCTGCTTGTCGCCAGCAGTTTGCCGGAGTGGCTGTCGTAAATGATCTCCAAGCTTCAATACTCCATTTGACTGCGTTCACAACATCTTCTTATCATGATTCGCTACTTAGGGCGCCCCTTTGATGGTTTTAGGGACAAAAACCCCTCATAGGGACTGTCTAACCATAAAAATTACTTATCTTATCTTTCTCTTTGATTGAACCGCGTTTCTTGTCTCCTTTTGGTTGACTGCGGCGCGTCGCGTTTCTCGATTGGCGAGCGCTTTTTCTTCTCCCAGACGCATCTTTTCGTCATATAAACGCTTTCTTTAACCTGATCTTAAGCTAAGAACCAAGGCTGAGTCATGGGCGTGCTTTTCTGGCTGAACACACAGAGAAACGCCAAGATATAGCCCATTTCCACTTAAACCGATATATCCGAAAAAGCTACCGATATCGGAGAAACAGGGAATTTTGCCCCTTAACTATGGGGAACCAAAATTTTAACCCCCAAACTATCGTTATAACGCGTACCCACTGTATATATAAGGGACACAATCGCGAGACATGTGGATCAGCCAAATACCCAATGGTTGGCACTTACGTGCAGGAGCGTGCGATGGGAAATGTGCATCGGTAGTTGTGGATTTCCGAAAGTCTACAAGAAGCGACGAAAACACATAAACGCACGTGATGAGGAATTTGGTGCTTCTTAACAAGGGCCAGATTTTGCCCGAGTCTCGCACATACCCTGATCTAGTCCCAGTGGATGCAGTTTTCGATGCTGTCTCAGACACTGTAACGGTGGTGCTTAGTTCTGTCGAAAGCGGGGTGGTGGAAGTGCAAAACTTCATGAAAAACGGGCATGTACAGGTGTTGGCGTCGTTCCCCGCCTCTGGCGAGCTTCTTCTGTTTGCACACTTCAGCGATACGGCGCTTCTCGTGTTTGTTTTTTCCAACGGAGACCTTATCACTGCACAATACGACGATTTGAACCCTGATTTCGAGACCACTGCAGTCGAGATCGTTGGTCTGATCGACAGCGGGTTGCACGCAGCAAGCTGGGCTCCCGATGAGGAGCTGTTGGCTGTTTTGACCAAGGAAATGAACCTTTTGATTCTCTCCAGACATTTAGAGCCCGTCTCTGAACGTGTGCTCGACCCCAACGATATTCGGGTTGCTGATAGCAAGCACGTTTCTGTGGGATGGGGTACAGAGGAGACGCAGTTTAAGGGCAAAGGATTCAAAGCGCTTGAGCGAGAGCGAGAAGCCATTCGACATGCTGGATTGGACTTAAAGGAGGATTCCGAATTACGGGACCCAACGGTTGCCCAGACGCAGCGTGGAACAGTGTCTGCATTTGATACAGATGCAGTCAAGATCAGCTGGCGCGGAGACTGCGAGTATTTCGCGGTTTCGACCAAAGAGGACGCAGTAGTCGAACCTGCCATGGAGGTCATCCCGCGTCGTGTGGTGCGTGTGTTCAGCCGCGAGGGCGAGTTGGACTCCGTGCTGGAGGCCGCAGATGGCTTGGAGCACAACCTTGCATGGAGGCCCTCCGGCTCGCTAATTGCGTCGACGCAGCGCTGTCAGGACGAAGACGGGGATGATATTTTGCAGGTTTCGTTTTTCGAGCGCAACGGGTTGCGCCATGGCGAGTTCAACACGCGCTTGAACCCCTACGAAGACACCGTCTTGGAAATGCAGTGGTCGTGCAACAGCGAGGTGTTGGCGTGCCGCCTCCATGACAGGGTGCAAGTGTGGACAACGAAAAACTACCACTGGTACCTCAAACAAGAGCTCATTGTCGGGACTGAAAACACGGAATTCATCAAGTTCCATCCAGAAAAACCTCTTCAGTTGATGGTGGGCACGAAATCGGGGTTGTTGATGTACAACTTTGCATACAAAATCGCATCAGGCCCCACTGTGTCCGGGAAGGACGTGGGCATGACCGCGGTGATCGACGGTACCGAGGCTAAGATTACTCCTTTGGGCGTGGCAAACGTACCACCCCCAATATCGTTTAGAGAGTATGACTTTGAGTCGAGTTTGAGCGACGTGGCTGTGAATGCCAGCAACGGCGTTTTTGCCATGTGCACGACCACCAACGATGTCTTCATCTGCACCATATCTGTCGATGAAATGAAGCAGAACAAGCAGCCGGAGGTGACGAGAATCGCGGGGCAGAGTATCGCTTCATCGGGCGAATTGGTGAAACAGGTTTGTTTTATTAACGACTCTGTGGTGGCGGTTTTGGTCGACACGGCCGTGAGCTCGAGAATAGCTCTCTTTGACGTCACGAAGATCGAGGTGCCGATCGCATTAGCTAATCTTGGCTCCAGAGCGGTTCTAGTCAAGTCCAGAGCCGATTTCACGGCCGCGGTGGTAGAGTGCATTGATGGATCGCTTTTCGAAATCTCAAGAACGGGCGAAATCTCATATTTGACGAAATTCCCGCAGCTTTGCCACGAATTTGAGGTGGCTACTTCGGATTCCGATACTGACAAAACGGCATTCGCCCTTGGCGTGTCCAGTAATGGCAAAATGTTTGGCAACGACACGCACCTCGCCAGTGGAATCACCTCGTTGATGGTTACTCAGGACCATGTGGCCGTGACTAACGCACATTCGCAAGTCTGTTTCGTGCACCTCAGAAATGTGCTCGACCCAGACGCGTTTCTGTTTCTTCAGAATCAGAATGGCGCAGATGAACGTGTCCGGCAGATAGAGCGTGGGTCAGTCTTGGTGTCTGTGATTCCACTGAAATACTCGGTGATTTTGCAAGCTCCAAGGGGAAATTTGGAAACGATCTGTCCCCGCATCATGGTGTTGACTGGAGTTAGGCACTTTATATCCAAGTTGGATTACCGGCTGGCGTTCGTTGCCTGCAGGACACACCGTATTGACTTGGATTTGCTTCACGACTACGACATGGCGTTATTTTTCGGCAATGTGGAGTTGTTTATCAAACAGATCGGTACACCCGAATATTTGGATCTATTTGTGTCGTGCCTCCACGAGGAGGATGTTACGAAAACTAAGTACAGAGACACCTTGAGTGAGGCCGCGGCATTGGATATTTCTCGGTTATCGCTTGAGCTGAAACAGGCTGGGGAGTCACCCTCAATTCAAAACAATAATGGTAACTTGATGGCCGAGAAGGGTGATGCAAAAACGGCCCTGAAAGTAAACAAAATCTGCAGCGCCGTTTTGGAGGTGTTATCGTTGCCACAATACGAGTCCCGGTTCTTGCAAACACGGGTCACTGCGTATGCATGCCAGGCGCCGCCTAACTTGGCCGGTGCCTTGGCGCTTATCAGCCTGTTACAGGACGAGAACGAGCATGAACGTGCGATCACGCACTTATGTTTCCTCGCCGATGTGAACAAGTTATACGACCATGCATTGCAGATCTACGATGTGAAAATGGCTCTCAACATAGCGCAAAAATCGCAGAAGGATCCGAAGGAGTATTTGCCGTTTTTGCAGCATCTTCACGTGCAGACGCCGTTGCGCAAACAGTTTTTAATCGACGACCATTTGAAACACTTCAGTAAGGCCTTACGCTGGTTGTATGAACTAGGCCAGGAGGCGGTGGCTGAGGTCGACGCATACGTGGTCAAGCATAGTCTTTACAAAGATGCCTTGGCTTTGTACAGGTATGACGAGCCACGCAACAAGCAAGTGTTGGCGTTATATGCCGAGTATCTCTTTGATGAGAAGAAATACGCCGAATCGGCCGCTATTTATGAGTACCTCTCGCAGCCCGAGCTGGCTCTCGAAAGCTATGTTTTGTGCAGGAGGTGGAAGGAGGCGTTGTCCATCGCCCGCAACCTCTCACAGGGCGTTTCAAATGATGCTTCTCAAAAAGACTTAGTAGTGACCACGGCAGAGAGGTTATCCTGCATGCTCGTGGATGATCATCGGTACGCCGAGGCGGCGGAGATCGAGCTCAGCGTGCTCCAAAACGTCGAGCTGGCGGTGAAACTCTTTTGCAAGAGCTACCAGTTTGACAGCGCCATTCTCTTGGCTTCAGAGCAGGGCAAGCCAGAACTCGTCGATAGCATAGTTGACTCGCAGCTTGACGAGAGTTTTGGCGTGGTGGCTGAACTCTTGGCAGACTGCACGAGCCAAGCAAACTCCCAGTTGCGCCGGTTGAGAGAATTGAGACAGAAGAAACAGGAAGACCCGCACGCGTTTTACGGCATGCCCAACGATGACGCAGACACACCCGATAATGTGTCCGTTGCCGCGCTGGAAACGTCAACGGCGCCGTCGTTCTTTACGCGGTACACGGGCAAAACCGGGTCCACGGCGAAAACCGGGGCGCTGCGGAAAACGTCGAAAAACAGGAAAAGAGAGGAGCGCAAGCGTGCCAAGGGCCGCAAGGGCACGATCTACGAGGAAGAGTACCTTATCCGGTCCGTGGGCCGCATGGTGGAGAGACTAGACCAGACAGAACTGGATGCATTGCGGCTTATTTTCGGCTTGGTCAGGAGACACAAGTTGCAGCAGGCCCACCAACTCCAGCACCAATGGGGCGTGCTCACAGCGTTCATGCAGGAGCACATCGTGGAGATTCACAATATGAGCGAAAAGGATCGCGAGAGAATTAATGACGATGGCGAGATCTACCTCTTGGAAGAAATTCCTGCACCCAAGATCAGACCCTTGCCCAAGTTGGACTTTTTGGACTACTAGGCCTCGATCTTGATCGACGATTCGCACCGTAATAAGTCGGGGAATTTCAAGAACGCGTTGCGGAGCCCGTCCGTGCACGCCATTTTCCTGCTGGTGCCCAAACAGGCGTATTTCAGCGGCAAGTTTTTTGCCTCTCCCTGGCCCGTGGCGTCCACTTCCGTGCCGTCCTGAAGCGTGACTCTCATGGTAGCGACCTGGGTCATGGAAAATGCCATATTTTCCTCGTCGAAATCCTGGGCCGTGATCTGGCAAAATAAGATCTGCGACAGCCAGCCATTGAAGCCAAAACACTCATTTACCATATTGATAAGTAACGCAGACGATACAGATGCCATGCCATACTTGCCCATGCCACGCATATCTCGTTTTTTCAATACGGTTTCCAACCGGGCCTGGAAAGTGCCGATTTTTGTTTTCGCCCATGGTGAGAGCACGTGCGGCTCGGGAATGTCGTCAGTTTCGCCCACTTCTTCGAAAATCGCGAGATCAGGGAACAAGACCGAGTCTACGACGGTTTCTGTATCGCCCTCGGGGCCCAAATCGTCCATCACACTGGCTTTGCAGAAGAAAGTTGTGGTTAGTGATGGAACATGTGTGGTCTGTGCAGAACCGATATGTATGTCACGTGTGCGTTTCTGACGCGCGCCTTCCTGAGTGCACCACCACCACCACAACCACCACCACGAAATGGTGCATTCATTTGTATATACTCAGATTCTCAAAATTGATTTTCATAATTGTAATTTGAAAAATGCCTAGCGTGACTCGCACAATTGAAGATGCTGGTATTGTAAAATGGATTGTAGATCGACAAGACCAAGACTGGCTCATAGACCAAGTTTTCATAGACCAAGTTTTCATAGACCAAGTTTTCATAGACCA
Source organism: Metschnikowia picachoensis (assembly GCA_030556465.1). Classification (NCBI taxonomy): domain Eukaryota; kingdom Fungi; phylum Ascomycota; class Pichiomycetes; order Serinales; family Metschnikowiaceae; genus Metschnikowia; species Metschnikowia picachoensis. The sequence goes on along the minus strand of JAKTUB010000512.1, from coordinate 7,841 downwards.
AGTTTTCATAGACCAAGACTGCTCATGGTCCAAGACTGGCTCATAGCTCACTGATACGTGCGTGACGAGCTGGCAGAATCAGCAACTCAGCCACCGTGTCAACGCTTAGTAACAAAGGCCCACAGGAAATAGGCTCAATGACACGTGATACGGTTGTAATGGTTTCTGCACGACAGCGGTACATGCGGGGAGAGGCGGGGGGAAAAGACCTTTTCTCCACCGAATCCTATTGGTCCTTTGAGAGTTTCAAGACAGCTCTAAGCTGAGTTTGAAGTTTTACTTACTTGAATAAACAATAAAAAGAACTTACACGCGCTCTCATTTACCGCGGTGAAACCACTAGAGGTGGACCGATGCGCATGCTATTTGAGACAGTAACTGAAAGAAGCTCAAGACTGTTCTATATTGAAAGCTACCTGATTTTTTTTTTCTTTTTTTTTTCGTTAGTCACTTATTGGTACAATATACAATGTTTTCAGAAAACAACGGAAATCAACGGAAAAAAAATGCTAGCTTGGTCCATGACGAATTCTTTCTGTTTCCGCAATGGTAAATGTCTGCGCAGCGACAAGAACATCTACATAACCAGAATTGTTGTTAAGATGCAAAATGTCTCCACGGGGTATATATACCTATCTCACGGCTTGGTGTGACTATACATAGTGGAATACCCTTTGCACGAGATTATACGTCGCATCAATCTATTAACTATCGTCAAGTGGCAAATATCGCTAATCTCGCCATTTGGCCGTCCCACGGGCGAAAATGACCGTCGAAATGTATGTCTAAATGTCGACAAAATGCCACAATACGTAAGTGCCGAACAGACCATGGGCTTTTGTGATCCACTCGCCTGAGGAAAAAAACAAGTTAATTGACGCAATTCGAATGACAGTCTTGAAATACGCTCGCTGAATAAGAGTCATAACCAATGGATGTCTAGACTTCAATTTTGCTTCCCCTTCGGGACATTTCGTCCACAATCCGATCGGCTCACTTTTCAAGTGATGGATTGGCGTTAAGACTGACACTTTCAACACTCAACGGAAAATGAGTAACTTGTCGCTCTGGACTTTGTGATGAGAACAGGCTTTTTTCCTCGATCTGTAGGCTATGGTATTTTCGAATGTAATATTTCTATTTGAAAATTATTCGGATGAACAAAAGACACGTGTCTTCGTAAAGGCAATGCAGAAGTGTTGTAGTCAAATAATGCAATTGGCAATATTTGCCAATCAATGATAATTGATCAATTGATGCGACATAAATTCTTGTGCAAAGGGTATTCCACTATCTATACTCACAACAAACTGCAAAATGAGTAAAACTATCTCGTAAAGACATTTTGCATTTTAATAACAATTTAGGTTATGTGAACGTTCTCGTCGCCGCGCGGACATTTACCAATGCGTGTGGGACCAAGCTAGCGTTTTTTTTCTGTTGTTTTCTGAAAATACTGTACGTGGTTCCCAAACCCAAGCATCGGCGAGGGGTTATGTGTAGGTGGAACTACATGCCGCGGAGGGGCCTGTTATTTGATTCTGACGGTTTTGTTTGGCTAGTGTGGTGGTGTGGTCGGTAGTTTGGCTTGCTAAGTTGTGGCTTAGAAGTCTTTTCCATAATTCACTTTGGAGTGATTCATCTTCCTTTATATCGTGTCAGGATTGAGATCCGGGCTCTTGTCTGTGCTTAAGAATGCTTTTAAGCAGTGTTGCATCGTACAGCCGAATACGACGTACATGTCGGATATCCGATCCTGTACGATATGTACGAAAGTACGATGAGTACGACGGAATACGAGAGTCGTTCTTTTACCAATGTTTTGGGGATAAATCGGTATCATCTCGATGAACGCTAGAACTGTAAGCTATTCCGATTTCATTTTGTAATCTCTTTCGACGGTCTGGTAAGTTCTTTTGAAAAATTAGTCTTGCGAAAGCTTGTCAACTTAAATCACGATTGCCATGGCAGCCGGATTTTTGCCTTTGCTTGTTCTCGCTGCATCTCATGAATCTCCATCTATTTCTCCACCCATCTCTTCATCCAGCTCATCCAGCTCGTCCAGCTCGCCCCCGCCGTCAGAACTTGGGGGAGTTCCCTTCGAGCCCGATGATCTATACTTGAGAAACGCCAACATCTTCACCATTTCCGAGGATATTCGATTTCTTTTCTACGTAACAACATCATTCATGCGGGAGAATAACGACTCGGAGGGCGCGGACATAGCTGGTATGGCCAAGTAATCTTTTGCCATATCAAAAAGAACGGGGTATGTGCCTTTTTTGGCTCGATAGAACTCAATGACACTCTTGTAGCGCCCATCTCTTTTCGTAGAGAGGGAGTTAAACTTCGTTCACCTGAGCGACAGACTGTTCGTTGTCACTCACAAGTGTCAAACTGACGGATGCTTCCTCAGAAGACGATTGAGTTCTGGTCCTCACTTCACTATCTGAGATGTGAGAAGCGCCACAACTCTGCTTATTGTCGCAGACTCCCTTATAGCGATGGCAAGCATCTTTGAATCGCTCCTCTACCCGAGTAGTGACATTATCTGGGAACTCTCTTCGTCTGAAATAGTCGAGCTTCATTCGAGGATCAAGAACAGAAGCAAAGTAAAGGCTTAACATCCGACCAGTATCAGTATCATATATAGAATGGTACGAATAGAGTTTGTGGTAGGCTTCCCATATTCTTTTAATTGGGTACGGATTCGACGCTTCGAGGTCGTCCGAAATAAAATTAAGAAGTTCCTTCAAAACCTTTTGAATGTAAGGAATGATAAAATGAACAGTTGCTCTCTTGGCAGCCTGAAGCTGAAGAGTTGGCTCGTGATAGATGGAACGAACTTTCTTCAAAGTCGTCAAGTAATCCCATTCCGATGAGCTGATTTCAAGAACATCAAGATCAATGGGAGGTAACAATAATTTATTCTCGAAAGGGAATAGAATGACTTTTCCCGCAATCCACACTTTTACACCCACCGAAGAGACAAATTAGCCCAAAAAACTCACTAACCCTGTACGAAATCGTACTTTGTTATAGACGAAAGTACGATACGATGAGCCATCGTCCTCGTACCATCGTACATCCCCAAATACGATGGTGTACGAAAAGTTCGCAACACTGCTTTCAAGTGTCCACATGCAGATTTTGACCTAACGTAAGGGGCGTAACCCGGATTCTGATCACGTGATACTGTCGTAGTCACGTGATTCGCTGACTAGTAATTGGACACGTCCGATGGCGAAGATTGGACAGACCGGCTCATTCAGAGGATGCGCCTAAAGCAGTCCTGATATCTCGTTATAGGTGGGCGGGCATCCCTTGTCCAGCGTATCCCATCGTGAGTATAAACTCCTTATACCTAATCATCAATTCTCGCTAATTTGAGACCTGCATATGAACTTTACACCCTCTAGGCCAGTGTTGCAAATTATACAGCAGTTACTATATAATCTGATAATGAGGGTGTATAATCAGGATTCTTCATAGTAATAGTATTTCTCACTATCAGTAATCCTAGTAATTACTAGGCTGTATCATAGTAATCATACAGCTTGTAGAATCTGAAGTCAGGAAGATTCTTCAGTTTTTGTAGGTTAAACTGTGCACAGCCTGGACAAAACCGTTACCGGTTCGCTTCCGACTCAGGATTACAGATTTTTGAAACATGTTTAGAGTGAACGATTGATTGCAGGTGTTATGAAACGGGTCAATGCGTGATGACGAGCGCAGAAAGTCATTTACCGATTTCGTGGTAGTGAATCTAAAATTTTAATAGGGTACAAAAATATTTATATGTTAGTTTTCGGGATTGAAAACCGTCACGAGAGGTTTGCCATCATCATCGCTAGTGTCGGACTCTTCGATAGTAATAGCTTCCAATTCTCCGTCTTCATCTTGCTTTTCACTCTCTTTGTCTATGATGTTATCCGACGTCAGCTTCGCCCCTTCAGCGACATCGCATACCGTGCTCTCTTCATCAGCAACGTGTTTCTCTCATTAATGTTCGCTTTGTAAGGTAAACAGAATAAACTTTGTGAAAGTATTCCTCAACATTTGTTATGGCTGAATCCGAAAAGCATTAATTTCAATTTCTCTCGCAGAGACAGTGATAAACGCCCTGTTTTACCCTTTTTTGAGGCCTTTTGGTGATTATAGGATTATATAGTATTCTCGAATTTCTGTTCTAGTAATAGTAAGCGTAGTAATCTGTTGTAATTACTATAGTAATCTATAGTAAGCTTCGCGCGCAAATTATACAGATTACAATACAACACTGCTCTAGGCTGAACTAGAAATACTCGATGCTTTCCCTATTGAAAACAAATATTTTTTTTGAAAAATTTAATTTTGAAGAAGAGTTTCTGTTTGAGTTTCCAAAATGTTGTCTGATTTAGCCGTCGGCCAAAATCTTCATAAACGGGTTTCATTATAATCAGTAACTTGACGAAACACAGATGTGGGTGCAAGATTTACATGCACCATTGTTCCAGTAGTCTTCCTAATGACCATTTTCGAACTTGAATTCCTTCTCTGACACATTGAAATCTAAAAAGAATTCTTTCATTGCGCCTCAATATCGTGTACACATGCCGTCACCTGTGAAAACAGTGGTAACTCTGCCTGGAAAGATAATTCAAGGGCAGGTCAACATGGCCGAATCTCAGTTTCATGAGTTTGCAATCCTTTATCTGAAGAATTCTTGAATTTTCAAAAACATCTCAGATCGATTTCGCAAATTGCAATCCTAACCGTTTCATCAGAGATTAAGCTACAATTCACGTTTTTCTTCTGTTTTTCAGCACAAAGCACATTTTTCGAAATCATTTCACGTAAAAATACTCAAAATATCCAGAGTTTCAGATCTCCCGAAGTGAAATCAGGGAAGCGATCAGTAACTCAATAAGCTCAATAAGAAAAGTGCCGTGCCATAGATTGAAGTGTTCGCACAGGTCGATTGTACTGGCCTCTGAACAGAGCTCTCAAGGTTCCCAGAACACCTGTGCTTGTTTTTTTAAATTCCGAACGCCACGATTTCAATTCACGCGTGAGACATGACCGCACTTGCTCGAATTCCACTTTCGGAATACTTGGTGATCCGTATGTGTCATGCATGGTTAGAAGGTGTAGATTCACATGCGCCGTACACCGTAACAAGTGTTGTGCAGGATGGCGCTGTTTGAAATAACCCAATAAATCAGCCGCCTCCATTAAGGTTCGATATATGAGCTTCACGTATTTGAGCTGATGAACAATCGTGCTGTTGCTTGGAGTGATACTTTGAACTGCCGTATCTGCTTCAAGGATTAATCCATGTAGCTCTTGGGCAGAACGAGCAAATGCATTCGAGTCAAATGCGTTTTCATCGATATATGTCATCATGCGAGTATGGCAGTGAGTTAACAAGACCTGGGCTTCCCACTGCGTGCTGGCTTGTGAGAAGAGGTCGTTGACAAAATTATTGTTTGGAAAAGCCACTATATCCAGACCTTGGTCACGCAACTTCGTGATGCTATGTGACTTGATTTCCTTGAAGAAAATTATAAGGATAAATGGGAACAGATATGAGAAGACCATTGTAGAACGTTATTTTCGAAATTGGGATAGCTAGATATCGTGTTGAGCAACTTAAGGCTTAAAAGGGAGCTTCTATTTCGTGTGAATAGGTGCGTAAAACACGGAATCGCCTTTCGTTACCAAAAGCGAGAGAAAGAGAAAAGTGAGCATTGTGGATTTTGCCACTTCTAAAGAGACCTTAAATACTTTCCAAGCCCACTATTTTTGCCCCGTTCGTGAAAGGCGTTTGCGGTGAGATAACATGGAACTTCGCATGTGGTTAGAACAAGGGATTCCAGTTGATCAGCGCTGTTGCAAGCCTTTGCAACCACAACGAACATGTAAATTTCGTTTCGTGAGTTTTGCGTTTTGCATTTACATTGTGAGGGGTTTTTACAAATTCTTCTGTGCCTTTCCGGGTTATGGATCTGACCAGTCACTGGCGGCACAGTAATTTGAACATATCTCACCTTCTAAATTCTACGTGCGTATGCTTTTTGTCAGTTTAATTATCCGATTGAAAAGCAAAAGCAAATAAGCCATGGTAGCGGGGACTGTCTGTTGATTTCACAAGATTCTCGAAATTCTCAAAAATACACAACTGGTAGCTCAACACGATACGTCCTCAAATTGGTAAAAGGTCATAATCCTGAAAGCCCTTGAAGAAATAAAGCAGTCTACACTGGGCAAAAAGAAAAACTTACTAAATTTCTCTTTTTATTCCCAAATCTTGGATTATACAGGTCACACTCATCTGGACCGTGATGCAGACTTTGTCAAATACAGAATTGTATTCTGTGCACGTGCATATTGGCTTTCAAACAAGGCATTAAGTCCGAGCGGCATGTCTGCCAATTCGTGGAATAGGCTGCCCCAATTCGTCAAGACTACATGTGCTTGGGAGAGGGTGTTTTCATGGTCGAAACTGCGTGAAGCTCCAGACGAGTCATGCAAACACAAGAGGTAAAGGTTGAGCTTGATGATTGACCGTAACAATCGCTGAGAGGTGTCGTTCAGAACATAATAGCGTAGATACTCCGTTGCCTCCAAGTTGGTTGAATATGTCCAAGTAACCAATTTGAGCTGTTTGAGAATGAACGGATCTTGTAAAGGTGTACTCTCGATACAAGCTGCAATCCTCTCGAGTTCTTGGCCAATAATCGGTGCTACCCTCTCGAAATCATCCATCAAAAGAAGAGCCCCTCTGCTGAAGGCGGTGATGTATGCAAACAAAAAGTGCAACAGGTTTTCAGCCGCTAAACCAGCCTGCCGTCGGTCCAATGGACACCTAAACATCGAAATCTCACCCCAGGTTATGTGTTCTGTTGTGGGATGACGGGGTATATCGAAAGGAAGTTGATCCAATGATACAGAAGAACAAATATTGGTAATAACGAGTATAAGCAACAAACTGGCGCCTGAGCTTTTCATCACCGCTAGTAGGAGTCTGAGTAACTGGGTGTAACATAAACGTCCTAAGAGAAGCCACAGAATCTTTGCAGGTTTTGAGGGAATTCGACTAGGCAAATAAAAAACCAAAAGGAAACATAGCCTCTTGTGGAAAAGACCGTATCGAACGTTTCACAGCAGCGGCCACATGTGACTTGAAACCTGCAAAGGTCATCCAATATCCAGACGTAAACAATAGAGCCAGCGCCATGAGATCAAAACAGGGTTCCCCGAAAAATGCAAAACGAGCGCATGAGTATGCCGCTCTAATATTCAGTCTTTACATGAAACGTTTCCAGAATCGTTTGCTATGAACAGTTTTGTGAAAGCTCAGGTTGGTATTTCCAGCTCCTCAAACGTCTATTAAAGTTTCAAGCAGAACGAAGCAAAACGAAAAGAACGAAGCAAAAAGAAAAAAAAAAAAAATAAGAAAAAAATAAGAAAAAAATAAGAAAAAAGAAATCTCGCACAAAAACTAATGGATCTCAAGCCTGCTTAACTTTGTTGCCTCTAGGATCTATTCTACTGTTCATCTTGTAGTGTGACATCTCACCATTGAGTAGTCTCACACAGTGTTGTTAGTCATGGTGATACTGACTATATCATGGGATATTATGACTATCCATAATACTTTTGGGTGATATTAATATTATATTATAGACTAATTATATTATATTATGGGTGGGATATTAACTACGCATAATATATCATAACATCTTCGTCCTGAAGTTCGATGACTCCGGGGATTTAGTGCACCGAGATTTTCATGCACCCCAGTGAGGCCATACAATTCGAAATATACTACTCAGAGCGGCCTTTACGAGTGCCTTGTG
>JAKTUB010000511.1:0-13642 GCA_030556465.1 Metschnikowia picachoensis | reverse complement strand
CTAGAAAGGTTACCAGTATTATCTGCAGAGGCAGACTCCAGGTCAGGCTCCAGAGGAGTCCTGTTCGGAACTGGTGAGTTATCACTGTAAGACATAACGAAACAATATATCGTGTAGATAAGTATTGTTAACCAGATATGATTGTCTGGTATCAATTATGTCTATCTTAAATCTTTAGAAAAGATAAGTACAGGTAACTCGCTTGTTCTTTAAGAGATTAGTTCTTAGGTTGGGAGAAGAGGATATTCTCTCAAGTGAAAAGTTTTCACTTAAGAGGAAGACACAAGCATCTAATATGCAGTATACACTGTCTACAGGACAGTGTGCAGAAAGGACAATCAACCGTGAAGGTTTTATACTGTATACAATATAAAACCAGTCACACGGTGAATTGGTATTTAACAATGCCGAACCTCAGAAAATTCGAGTAGTGCGCGCGACGGGGCGCGTGGAGGTACGGATGTAGCCCTGGCCGGTCCGGACACGCATGGCGGTCCTTTACGTAACAGTAAGGGGTCATAACCCGGCATCCGCTCACGTGATACTACTGTAGTCACGTGCTTCTCGTGAGCGCTAATAACTGGACACGTCCGACGAGGGAGATTGGACACACCAACTCATTCAGAGGATACGCCTAGAGCAGTCCATACATCTTATCATAGGTGGGTAAGGTATCCCCTTGCCCAGCGTATCCCTTGGAAGGATCTGACTCCTTTCATAATTTGAGATAATTATCACTGCCTACGGCACATTCACTCATCTTTTGGGCACTCTTATTTCACGTAAATGTAGGTGTGTATCATCCGGCTAAAAAGAAACTATCAATACTTACCTGCTTTTTAGGGGGCTGCAATTCCAAAGCCCTTTTTCGCACATTTCCTATGGCAAGTATACCTTTATTCTTCTCGTGTTCCAATGATTCCGTTTCTCTCAATAATCCCATCATGTAATCAGCCATGTAAATGACCTTTTGAGGGTGGTAAGTCAGCTGATACACAAAGTCATCGTCGCTATCAACTGAATCGGCGCCAATTGTAACCGGAAGCTGTGCCAGTCCGCTTGTATCAAACTGAGAAATGTTTGAGCTTTCGGTGTGTTTTTCGCTACCGTCTTCTTTATCTGCAACCTCTTCTGTAATTTGAGGCAAATCTTCTCCGATAAAACTGATGTATTCATCCCACCCCATGGCGTTTGCGACTATGTTGTTTTGCCTTAGCTGGATAGTCAATCGGTTAAATTCAGCACCTAGCTCCTCTATTGCAGGATCCCTACCGGCCTTCTGACCCTCCAGCTCTGCAATCCTTTCGACTTTTTCAACGTCTCGTAAAGATTCAGAGTCCTGGGGGGTTTCATCAGCTTGAATGGAGTGCGTATCTTCCGGAATAGACCCTTGCTCCATATCGTCAATTTTATCGCCCGGAGGAGATTCTGACACTATGAAATACTCTGCATTGGGTTTCATGAATCCCGTGTGACGCCAACAGTTGATAACGCAGTCCACCAGAATTTCTTCCCATGCGGCGATGCTCCAGCTAACGGCTTGAAGTAAGTCAGGCCTATAGTCTCTGTCATTTTCTAAAGAATTGAGTACATGGGTCAACCACTTTTTGCTGTAGCGACATTTAAAGGATTGGATAATCCCTGGTTTTAAGGCTGCAACTTTGAGGTTGTGTTGGGGGGTAGAAAATGAATCTCCACGTTGGTGAGGGCTCTCAGTTGCTTGAGAAGATCATCAGCTTTGATGTGAGATGAGTGGTTTTCCATTAGCAAGAGAACAATTTTATCCTTCCTCTTGACATGATCATTAAAAGCTATTAACCATTCCATCATAACCTCGTAGTTAAAAAGTTACAAGGGCCGAAGCACTTTCCAATTATTGTCTCACTTTGTATCGACACCAGTGTAACCGCATTTGACACGGTGTTGCATATAATACAACAACTTGACGCCCGATACGCCTAAAGGGTTCACAAATGCATATACTAGAAACCGCAAAATCACGACAGATTCATGAAATTTTTTATTCTCGGTTTAACAAAGTATATCTCGCTTAATACCTATGAAACTTTCGAACGTAAGTCAACAGAATCTGAATATTCACCCTAGTCTATTTCGCGTTGCACCCAAATTCAAGACCACATAAGGCTACATGGCCTAGATCACAAAATTTACAGCAGAGACTCACAACTTACCCGACTGGATTCTGAAGCGGTATTTGGAAACAATGAGTATGTACTCTGAAATCTTCCCTAACCTACACGTTATAGGTATCCGTGGTCAAGGGCAGTGATGAGCAAATAGCGTACGAGGTACGCTGTACGCCGTACCGTACGCTCTGTACTCCGTACGGCGCCACTCAAGTCCTCGAAAGCTAGATATGTGAATCTTCTGAAGTTTCTTCACTTTGAAGACATCTTCTTACAAGCGATCTAAGTAAAATCTATCTTTCGTCTAGCTATGAAAATCCTGAATCAAGTACTTGCAACATTTACTCTCCTGCATAGTGTTCGGCGTATGCAGTACAGAGCGTACGGTACGGCGTACAGCGTACCTCGTACGCGTTTTGCTCATCACTGGTCAAGGGTTGTCTATTATCACGGCCGGTACTGTCTCATCCATACATGAAATAGCACGATGGAACAGAATATGTAAACATCACTTTGATTCAAAACGCCGTGGAAATAAAAATCGAAATTATGTTAATCAGCGAAACCAGACTCGATGCATGTTCTTTTTCTGGTCATCAGTGACGAATCAGCTCTGCAATCATGCTTGCATATATCGTGTTAGGTAGGAGAGACGCACGAATGCGGGCGTCGCGGTTTGTGGGAGAGCCCATCAAGGCCGACCACCGCGACGGCGCCGCACACTATATATATCAACCCGGCCGCCCTAGAAAAGGGTGGATGGTAGTCAGTTTTTCCCCTCTTAGGGCGCACTCATCACTTTCTCATCAAGTTTTTATCGTACTTTTTTCTGTTTTTGCTCAATCAATTATCGTTATATTCACTCGACTCGAGTAACTCACGTTCAATCATATTGTCCAGGCTTATTCCTGACATATCGTCTCAATCCAACCAATACATGAGTACTAAATAAAGCGAGAATTTTTTGCATTACTGGAGTTGTGAAAAAAAATTATGATGCATTCAGCCCGTGTGATTGCCTCGGACATTTCAACTCGATTCAGGGCGTGATGGTGATTGTTTCTCGCATAAACCTTTCCGGTGGCTTTCATCAAAGGCATTAGAGCTTCGCCCCAGCATTACCCCAGCAACACTACCGGTAAGAAGATTCAACTGCGAGAGATAATAAAGCAGATTGGAATTTGATGGTCATCAAAATCGACTCATTTCAGATCAAGTGATTTCGAATGGCGTTTTACTGATAATATAATTGTATTGGTACCGGGTAGCTCGTAACATGGTAACACCTATTCGAATGAGGGGTTATGATGAACGGGAATATACAAAAAAGCCCTTTTTTTTCTAGATTCACATTACCTTAATCAGTTCAGGTTTTGGGCTGGTGTGCTTTACAGCTGGTAAAAGGACTCGCAAAACATCAGCCCCACCCAAGTATCCAGCTAAAACATCTTTCTAGGTATTGTCCATTCACTATATACATGTCTATGCCGAGTAGTAGACTTTTCTCAAGTCGACCAATTTCTTACCACGGCCAGCAGCCAAATCCTCCAAGGACGTTTGCTTCGTCAACGCCTCAACAAATCCCTTCACCACGTTCATTGGATTTCTCAGCTTATACACTTTTCCACGCAAGTCCTTGATGCCCGCAGCCTGGCACACCTCGAAAATGTTTGGGTTCACGCGCAAACCGAATCCAGCCGGCGCAGATTTAAGAAATAACTTGACCGCATGGTATTTGTAGTCCACGTCACCGATAATCGTCCGATTCTCGTAACGCGGGATCGGCTGCAAGCTCTTGATAGCGTTCCAGTGTGCCTTACGTAAAGACACCCTCATACCGTCCCTCGACTTGCCCTCCCCAAGGCCAATCATACCATTCTGGTCGCCCACCACGGTAAGCGCATAAAAGTTCGGGATCTTACCCTTGGAAGTCTGACATGACACACGCTTCATTACGATTGGGCGGATGTACAACCCGCGCATATACCGCTCCTCCATGCCCGTCAATTGATGCAACTGCAGGAAAAACTTGTCTCTGTCCTCACGGGTATTTGTTTGACGGCCCTTTTTCGCGCCATCTGTCGTGAAAGTGAGCTGCAAATCAGACCGGTCAGGCGCCCGGATCTGTGGGATCCGTGCGTATGGCGTGTGGCCGTCTGCTTGATTGGGATATAAGATCAGCTCGTCCCATTGTGGGTCCGTGTATGAGAAGTCGGTGTTTTCGTCCATGGGAGCCACTCTAGAAATGGCTTTTGGGCCCTTTTTGTGCATTTCAAGGTATTCCTCGGGTGAAACTAAGGCCTCGGCAATCCGGATACTCTGCAAGAGCTCCGGCGTGTAAAACTTCAGCAAGAAGTTAAGGTGTTCCTGAGCCTTCATGGCCTTCTTTGCAGGTGACGGTTTCTGCGTCTGGAGAGCGATTTTTGCGCACAAAAAAAAACGTTTGCCTTGCGGAACCACACCGGTACGCGTGAGCCCGGCCTTGAACATTTTGTGACCTGTTTTGTGTGTTTTGGCGTGGGTTATGTGACGGTACCTTTCGATATCTGAGTTCGAGCGGTGACATTTTTTTCGCGTTAGTTGTTGGGAGTGCAGATAACCATGTTTAGCGCGGGTCAGTGATGTTAGTCATTGGTTTTTTGCGCGTGATATATCATATTCGTGTCAGGTTCGATGTATTAGTGTTCACCGGGAATGCATGTTTGTTATGTGTATTATAGCTCACTAAAGAGCCCTTTCACTGCAGGGGAAAGGGCGACTATTTATATGGTTGTATAGAGGAGTGTATGTAAGAGACTTTACTGGTTGAGCCAGCAACACTCGATACGTAAATCACCAGCGTGCGACTGTACGCGTGGTATCGAGTTGAGCAAGGCAGAACCAGAGAAGACCGATTATAGTGCGAAGCACTATATAGGGACCCTGACAATTCGCATGATAATATAATATAATATGACTATGATATTAATATTGATATTGCCAAAAAGTATCATGCGGTCCTATAATATAGTTAATAATATAATTAATATATTTTGCTATCCTAATGGGGCGGAGGGTTTGGCTGCTCAGGCGCCGCCAGGGCTTCTGCGGGAAAGGACAGCCAGACAATGACGTGTCGAAGACTTGCCGATGACGTGTTCGAAGCGAGTAAAACAATAGCGTGATGACCACGTTCATTTACTGATGGCCCTACAATTTCGCATCATCATCTATCGTTTGATTTAGTTGCATACTAACAGACTTTTAAGATGGATGACTCGCTCGATCCAGGATTGCCTCGGCTACAGTGCTTCGAGTAAGTATGCAGTATGAATATTTGTAGTAACTTAGTAATTACTATATGAAGTAGTAATTGGCAAATATTCGATACTTATATCGGCCCGGTATGAATTGGGTATAATTATCCCTAATTCATAATGTGTGTATATGCAGGACCTTTAGGTATGGTGGTCAAGAATGAGGGAGCATTGACTCCAAAGAAAGAGAATTTCAACTTTGGCAAAGTTCATGGACATATAGGCACACAAACATGACGCGAACCGTCAGAGGGTTCTACCGTGAGGTCCACTATCATGTGGAAAATCAAATGACAAGGCGCGATCAGATGCACGAACACACGCGAACGCGATTTTGAGAACTTTCTCGGACGTGGCACGTCAAGATAAGTATATAATATTAATATCACCCAAAAGTATTATGGATAGTCATAATATCCCATGATATAGTCAATATCACCATGACTAACAACACTGGCACGGGTTGAGTTTTCACATATGTTTTGAGCTGAACGACTAAATGTTAAAGTAGAGAAGTGTCAACGGATAAATGAATTTGTGAAAGTCAATACGGAGAGCTTGAAGCTTCACGATTCAGTTCGGGATAGATCCTCGTTTGATGTGATATTTGAGGGAAGAAGCAGGTTTTACCGGTGTGAATAGTAAGCATTTTGCTTGTTTGTACGATGTAGAAACTTATTCTAGCGCCGTTGATATTAAGCCGAGGAAAGACCAAACCGAAGGTTTGAGAGTAAATATCGCTCACCCACGCATGCCCCGGGCCCCGCGAAAAGCCAGATTGCAAAATAATTCTCGCGAATACTTCGTTCCTCAAGAAGAGCATTTACCCACACATAGGATTGAAACATTTGCTTAAAAAAAGCATGGTTTGAGAGCTAACTTTTGCAGTAAGTTTTGCAGATTGTCATAAATTGTCAAAGAATCAGCAGTATGGCGGAACAACATTGATCTCGAGAGTTGTGTGCCATCAACTAAATTGTATGAGATGTGAACAGAAATACTCATGATACAATATTTGGTCACAAATGAGTATTAGCTTGATATCTTCACGAAATGACTTAACAACTAAGGACAGCTTTAGCTATTCATTCTTGAAGACCATCTTCTTCCTTTCCAGAGCGAGTAGTTTTTCAGCGAGTCTCTGAACAGCCAAATTGTATTTTGGCTCTCTTACAAGCGAGATTACCTGTCATTGAACAGGCGCCAGTGAAAAGAGAGCAAAAGTGTACAAAAAATGAAGCTCTGATAAATATAATATCTCGGTCTCTAGAATGACAAACGAAACCACAGATAGAAGCGAGACCAAAAACTCAAATTTCAAATTTCTCTTTTTCTTCTATCTCTCTTTCTTCTGTCTTGCCGGGGTGTTAGTGAATCACGGCCAAGTCGTGATCCTTTGAAATACCGTCAAGTTCTGGTTCTCTATCCTGTTCCTGTTTATCGAGCCTCAGTTGTAGTTCATTGATCTCCTGTCGGAGGCGAGCCAGCTCCTTTTCAAATCTTTTGCCAAAGATTTCTATATAGTAAGTGGCACCATTGTACGCAGACCAGGAGAAAATAAAACACACAAATGCCCCGCACGCGTGCTTGTATTGAAACCAAATAGGGCAGGGAAGCATAGTAAAGATCTGATAAAAGAATTGTATCAACGTGAATGCAGCGATTTGCATCCACTGATATGGGAGTCTGTTGACAGCCTTGCCCAAAAAGCTTTTTCCTTGGCTTTTCTTAAGGTACGTGAATGATGTCACGCGTCCCTGTGCGATTTTCTCGCTCTGCCGGACAGTGATAAAATAGTGATAGGATACCTGCCATACAGTGTAGTAGATGGAAGTGATGATGATTCCATTCACAAAGTTCCAGTTTTGCACGTTGGCTATTGCTGGATAACGAACTTTGAGGTAATCACGCGGTGTTTCGTGAACTAAAACAAACATCGTGAGGGGCGGCATGATATGAATGATTGAGCTAGTTGTCTTTTCAATCAGATGAAGAACCAACGAGTTGCGCCACGTGATTACAGCAAAACTTAGCGTGCCTAGCGTAAGGGCAAACACGGACACAAAGAGGGATTTGGACGCCAGAAACACCCACAAAAATAGTAGAAGTAGAATGTTCACGTAGTAGCACAAATCTGCTAGGTAGTACTGGAATCCAAGCTTGAAGTAAGTATAGAAACGGATGGGCATGAGCAAGCAAAAAATCACAGTGTGAAAAAGCGGGAAAAACACGGGGAATTTCCCAATAATGAAGCCTGCAGAGGCTATCAATGTGACTGCGAATGCATAAAACGCCTTTTCCGTCGCCAGACTTTGCAACGAGTCTTGCACAGCACGGTCAAAATTGTTGAGTCTCTTGTTGAGGCTCACCTGAAACCGTGCAAGCTCCTGGACCAGATATACGCGGCTCTTCTCCAAGACGGATCCATTTTTTGACTCGATTTTGAACCGGCGTAGTCTCTCACGCGTCTTGTGTTTCATTTCGGCGAACTTACGCCTTGTTGAATCGCTTACTTGGTCAAAAGTGCCGAAGTCGTAGTCTGGCATCACTGAAAGCTTCAGTAAGTCCATGAAAGAGACGCTACCCACAGGATCACGTCTCTCCATAGGTAAGGAAGCTATCAGCCCCGAGTCAACTTCTGAATCCGCTGCTTCCACGGACAGTTCGGTGTTTTGATCATCCAGTTCGGTGTCCTTGTTTTGGCGCGCTTTGACTGATTCGGTCACGCCCTGTTCCTGGCGGCTATATCCACTCAGGGGCATAAGTTGATTCTGGGTGGCCATCAGATGAGAAAATGCGGAGGAATTAGGTTCAAATTTGGATTACTCAAAGTGGCTCGCCTTATCGCTAGAAATGCTTTCCCGCCGTCTGAGATCCGGTTTCTTTCACGAGCCAAACTGGGGCAACTCGACGCAATTTGAGGTTTGTAAAAAAGTATTCACTATTTGGAATTCGGCTTCTAGTCTGAGACTACAATAAAAGCCGATTGACCAGTATGATATCCAAACTAGATATACTCTAAAGAGAGATTTTTGAGTAGGGGCTTTCATAACAGACCGCAAAGCGCGCCGTTCTGGTCAGTCACGTGCCACTTGCTTGTCCCTCGCCGCTTGTAAAGAACGGCTGCGAAAAATGGTTTTTTCATGATAGACAGCTCCGACGACGAAGATTTGGATGACTTCGAACGACTGTTCTATGAAATAGGGCTTTAAAAGAGTGGCTTTAAAATGAACACCAGAACAGGGGGAAGAGTGACGAGAATACATCGAAGGAGTCGATAATTCCTGACTTTCGGGGAGTTAGGTATGCGTTAGCGCTCATCAACCCCGAGACCGAAATATATGAAAATTCAATAATTACGGCTAACTTTGTTAAGAATCATAAGCGTACAAGGATTGCTATGCCAGAAAACTACAGATCTGCATGCCAGGATAGAGGATGGAAAAAGGCAATGAAGATAGCGGCTAGACGAGCTCGAGCATCTAAAAGTGAAGCCTCGATCGATCTTCATCCACAAGCAGAACCTCATAATCTGAATTCATGATTGAATTACCACATCCTGTTACATACCCTTGCAAACGCAAAAATCCAAGGTTACGGAAAAAACAATCAATCGCACATTCTTTTATCGCCATACGCATCCTCTCGAAGAACATACAAAGGAATAGCCATGCACTGAACTGGCAAACACTTCAGGATCATGATATTCTTTTGCTACAAGAGGTCAATCTTAACTCATCAACATCATTCAATCTATCAATACTCAAGAATTTTACATGGACCCTACCGCCTCAGATTGTGAATCCCACAAACCACAAGGCAGCAGTGCTTCTAAAACATGACAAAATCAAGATTCTTAAACTCAACATGGTTCACGACTCTTTATTACAGGTAAACAAACCTCATATCGCGGACGCAATCATCGAATTCAAGGAGACGGCAGAGGTTTGGCTAGTTCTCTCGGCATACTTACCCAGTGGCGACTACAATGCCCAAACACAGGTCCTAGAGGATCTTTATTGGAAATTGGATTCAGCGCTTTTATCCGTCCATGTGACTCATGCAGATTGCGAGGTTCTACTCGGCGGCGACTTTAACAACGTCTTGGAGGATATTATTGACTGCAGTAACTATAACGGGTATGCGATCACGGCGCTGATGCGCACAACAAAAGCGGCTTTGGAAAGGTTTCTCCAGAATTTTCGGTTGGCTGATACCTTCAGGACCCTTTTTCCGTCAATAGCGCACGCTACGAATCGACCTCCCAAGAGCAACATGAGGATAGCAGACGACTCCAGGAGATTAGATAGCTCTCGCCGGCTTGATAGGTTTTACATCTCACAAGCGGCGACGTCACGTCTTTATTCTTTTGGGGAACGGAATGAGCCTTTCATCAATTCCACCCATGTCACCATACAGATGGACATAATACTGGATATTTTTTGCCCTCTCGAAGTGGGCAAGCCTCGATTCATGGTCGACCATCTGTTACTATCACTGGAATTGACCTTTTCACAATCTAATCAAGCTCGAGAAGAAGTTAGCTGGGACGAGACGGTCAGAAATTGCAAAAATGTCATGGCTCGCGCATCCTATAATAATAATTGGAGAATCACCCATAACTTGTCTCCCTTGGTCCCTGAACGTGACGTCGCCTTACGAGGCAGTCCTCACAATCAAACCATCGCCTTCAAAGGGTGCAGCTTTCATTCGACGATTTTTCGAAGAATGACCACGGAGGATGGGATAACTCTGTGCGAAACGAGCCCTGCGGTATTTTTATTTTTCTTTCGTTAGTCATGTATTGGTACTATATACAAGGGACACAATCGCGAGACATATGTGCCTGAGAGGAGCGTGGCTCCCAAACCCCAGACATCGGTACATGCCGCAGAGGGGCCTATTGTTTGATTCTGACGGTTTTGTTTGGCTAGTGTGGTGGTGTGGTTGGTAGTTTGGTTTGCTAAGTTGTGGCTTAGAAATGTCTTCCATAATTGACTCTGTAGTGATTCATATTCCTTGATATCGTGTCGGGATTGAGATCCGGTAAAGTTGCGTTTGCCGCGAGGCCATCTGCGCCACGGGTTTCAATCGCCATTCGTCGTCGCGTTCTGATGAACTGGCCAAGATAATAAAGGAATTTTTATCAATTTTTGGAGATGCAGGATTGATGGATCCTACCACAATACGGATTAGTGGCTGGTTGGTGATATTGCAGGCTCGCCATATGTCTTTGGAAACGGTTCACGCAAAGTAGATGTGTTGCGTTCTGGTTTCCTGCGTGGCATCTGTCGAGAATGGCCTCTTGCAAAGCGAGCTGTGGTCCGCATTCGCATAGCAACCAATATCGTGTCCAAGGTGGAAGAGGTGTAGGTATGGCAACAGTCGGTTCAGCTTCACGTTCAGTGCCTTGATTTTCTTCCAAAAGGCCGAATAGTTTGCATCCTCGTGAAGTTTCCTGATGTGCGGAGAAAGCCGATCATGTGGAAACTCGAGCTGGGTGCGTTTCGAATATGATTGGAAGAAAGTAGTCTGACAAATGTCTCTCAAGGGTGCCAGTATGGCCTCCTGTGGGAAGCTGTAAAGTGGATTCTGGAGCGGCAGATTGACGGTGGATTCTTGAATGAGCCTGACGAGATATCGGTCAGGCGAGTTGGGAATCAGGGAGTCAGCAGGGAAATAGAGTGGCATAACAAGGCGAAACCAAGCGTTAAAATATACCACTTCGGCTGGGTGTAAGAACCTTCTTCACGAGATCGTAAGAAAATTAGCAAGTTTGGCTGGTTGTTGACGTTCGCCCCGAGCGTGATAGGGATACGTGTATCCAAACAAGAATCCGTACCAAGGCGCATACCAACGTTTAGTTGGAGGCGTTTCCTGTGGAAAATTGGGGGTCGCGTATTTGTCGCGGTGGAGTTGCGTCATCATCAATTGGATCTTGTGCCGAAACAAAATGAAGTGCCAATTCAGGTCGTCAAAAAGAACCTCTTGAATAAAGCGCGCCCGTTTGCCTAGAAGTTGGAGGTGAAGATCAAGACGGCCAAACCCTCCCGGTTCAATACGGTTGAATATGGTAGCTTTGTCAACTCGAGGAAAAAACTCCTTCAAGCGCTTCTGTAGATGGTTGATGTCGCTGAATCTCTTTGGAGTATGAAGATCTCGAAAATAAAGCTTGGAAAACAAAAAAGTATTGATTCCACTGGCCCTTTGATTGGAAGGAAGCGTGTAAATGGCCGTCAGATGAAGGGCGCCAACAAGATTCCTGATCTCCGAGGACCAGGATAAAGCTTTATTCGAGAAGCCTAAATACTTAAAGGCCTCCGAGTCGTAGTTCCTTAGTGGAAACCCGAGTTTCTCGCTGATTTCACCATCGCTGTAGTCTCGGAAATCGAAGACTGCAGACTTTGAGTTGTTGACCATGCAATTAGACACTAAATGAAATTCTTGCAATTTGGTGATCAAGTATTGCTCATCCCCATCATTCCCAATGTTTACGATGAGGTCATCTGCGTATGCATTCAAACGAAGTGGATGGCTGAAACCCGATTGATGTTCGAGTTGGGCACCATGGAGATTGTTGTGGAGTTGCGCTAGAAGCGGTTCGATGGCAAGAATGAACAAAATGAGGAGAATGGATTACCCTGCATTTTGCCTACTTCGAGCGGAAATCGTGTGCTCTTCATTCGATTCATCCAGAGACGCGCGTGTTGAGACCCGAGAATGGTCATGATTGCCGTGCGGAGTCCGGGCGGTACATTAATGTGGAGAAGAACCTGCTCAATGTACTTGTGAGAAACCGAATCAAACGCCTTTTGGAAGTCAACCATCGCAATTTTTGTCTCTTCCCAGTTTGTGATTCGTGAGTGAGGCGCAAACGATGATTTTGGGTTGTATTTGTCTGAGTCACGAAAAATTGAAATAATTGTCCGGAATTGTGCAATGTTGTCATCAATGTGCCTTTGAGGAAGAAACCCTTTTTGATATGTTCCAATGAAATCGTCTACCGCCGTGATGAGGCGATTGTTGATTGCCAAGCATATGATACGCAAGCTTGTGTTGTATAAGGAAATGGGTCGAATGTCTGCGACGTTCTCCGAGTGTTTCGGTTTGGGTATGAGCGTTATGAGTATCTCCGTCATGCGTTTAGGTATCTCACCTTTCACCAAGTTGTTGGCGACCTGTGTGAGCTGAGTTCCGTGTGCTTCCCAAGTGGCCTGCCAGAAGGCGTATGTTATACCATCTTCCCCGGGCACGCCGTTCTTGGAGTGTTGAAGGTAACCATAGAGCTCTTCATCTGTAAATGGGCGGTCTAGTAGTGTTGCCGTCTCCTCTGGAATCCTACAGTTCCAGTTGTCCAAAAACCGTTGTATGTTTTCCGTGCTCGTTCCTTGTGGGGCCTGCATCCTCGGACCCCAGTAGTCCAGGCTTATTTTCAACACGTATCCCTATCACGCTCGGGACGAACGTCAACAACCAGCCAAACTTGCTAATTTTCTTACGATCTCGTGAAGAAGGTTCTTACACCCAGCCGAAGTGGTATATTTTAACGCTTGGTTTCGCCTTGTTATGCCACTCTATTTCCCTGCTGACTCCCTGATTCCCAACTCGCCTGACCGATATCTCGTCAGGCTCATTCAAGAATCCACCGTCAATCTGCCGCTCCAGAATCCACTTTACAGCTTCCCACAGGAGGCCATACTGGCACCCTTGAGAGACATTTGTCAGACTACTTTCTTCCAATCATATTCGAAACGCACCCAGCTCGAGTTTCCACATGATCGGCTTTCTCCGCACATCAGGAAACTTCACGAGGATGCAAACTATTCGGCCTTTTGGAAGAAAATCAAGGCACTGAACGTGAAGCTGAACCGACTGTTGCCATACCTACACCTCTTCCACCTTGGACACGATATTGGTTGCTATGCGAATGCGGACCACAGCTCGCTTTGCAAGAGGCCATTCTCGACAGATGCCACGCAGGAAACCAGAACGCAACACATCTACTTTGCGTGAACCGTTTCCAAAGACATATGGCGAGCCTGCAATATCACCAACCAGCCACTAATCCGTATTGTGGTAGGATCCATCAATCCTGCATCTCCAAAAATTGATAAAAATTCCTTTATTATCTTGGCCAGTTCATCAGAACGCGACGACGAATGGCGATTGAAACCCGTGGCGCAGATGGCCTCGCGGCAA